>CBVK0100670095.1:0-16325 GCA_900067695.1 Picea abies
TATGATCGGTGTGGATGATTGTCTCCTTCCCAAGAATGTAATTCCTCCACTATCCGTAGGATTTAATAATGGAGTACATTTATTTATCATAATTAGGGTACTTATGAACAACATATGATATTTTCTCACTGTGATAGGCCATGGAGTGCCCGTGTTGAGTGAGAATTGTGCCCACAACATAGTCTAAAGCATCTATCTCGATCTCAAACGGTTTTTGCAGGTTGGGTAACGAAATCACTGGGGATGAGAAAAAACACTGCTTCAAATAATCAAATTATGGATGTTGTGACAGGCCCCACATGAAATTTTCCTTACCACCACCCCTGGTTACTTGGATGAGGGTCGGTGCAATATGGGAGAATCCCAATACGAACCTACGATAGAAATTGGCAAGGCATAGAAAGATCTAAATCTCAGTGGGTGTGGTTGGAGCTGGTCAGTCATGAATGACCTAAATATTGGATGGATCCACATGAACCCCATGCTCATCAACAATGTACTCTATGTATTGGACCTTGTCCATGCTGAAGGATCATTTTTCCAAATTTTCATATAGCTTGTGTTGTCATGGAGTGTTTAAAACCTATTGAATATGTTGCAAGTGTTCCTCCCAATTCTTGTTGTATATGAAGATGTAACCCAAACATAACACCACAACATCATTGGTGAAAGAATGAAATATATCATCCATCATCCTCATGGAAGTTTTTGGGGAATTCATCAAACCAAAGGGCATGAAAAACCATTCAAAAATACCTTCTTTGGACTTGAAGGAAGTTTTCCATACATCTGTCTGCTCTATTGGGACCTAATGGTAGTTAGACGTCAGATCAATTTTATTGAAGTATTTTCCCCCCTTGAGTTGGTCAATGAGATCGTCGATTTAGGGAATCGGGTATTGGTTCTAGAATGTGATTTTATTTAGGGCCCAATAATCAATGCAGATCCACTAGGTCCCATATTTCTTTTGCACAAGCACGATTGGGCTTCCACATGGTCATGATTTGGGTCGGATGTGCCCCTTTTGGATTATTTCTTGGATATGATGCTTGATCTCCTTGTTTTCTAGCAGAGAGTGAGGATAGATTGGCCCATTGGGTAGTGGTGTGCTGGGGTTCATATAGATTGAATGATTGACCTGACAGTGTATAGGTACACCAATGGGTGAGGAGAATATTTATTTATATTCTTCCATGAACTTATCCACTTTCTTCTATTGTGTGAGGAGTTTGGCCATGGAGGCCATGGATGTGGTTGCAACCATTCGCTCACTTTGAGAGTGAATCACAAAGAATAAAAACCTCATAGTATGAGATCATATGAACTTCCTACATTTCTTGGTAGAGATCAAGGAAATGAAAGTAGGTGGGACTACCTCTGGCATCCTGTACAATTTCCTATCTAAAGTAATAATAACACTATGAAGCCTAGACTCATATACAACATGAAGTTTCCATAAATAAGGTTGGCCCAAAATAAAATCACAAACTTCAAGGGGAGTGACATCACAGAATACCTCATCTTTAAATGGCTCGATGTCGTAGGACATGAGACACTATTGTCTTACATGAAGATCTATTTCTTGGAAGAGCCACCCGATGGTGTATGGATACGGGTGTGGAATTTTCATTAGGGCCAACTACTTGATGACCTATGCTAAGAAGGGGTTATTTTGGATATCAATATCAATGATGAAGTGTAGTGGAGTACCCTTCAACCACATATGTGAATGAAATAAATGCTCTCCTTCCTCTGGCTCATCAGGTTCATCGGGCTAGAGCTTGGTGGTAGAAATGATGTCATTATGTTCCACGTTAATAATAAGTCTCCCATTTTCTAGTTTTTATTCTGAGTCAGAAACTGCATCTGATTCATAGGCTTTCACCTCCACCACCAATGAATACTTGGAGAAGACATCAACAATGTTATTCCAGGGTCTCTTATGGAAGTCGCGTCACTTCCTGGTGTCTTTCTTCGTCCTTCCATTTTCCTTATTTGTTTGTGGATTAGATTGGTTTTCCTGAGGCTATCCATCTTTGCTCTACCCTTTGTTCTATGGGTTGGGGCTACCTTTTCCCTGCTTATGATGTGAGGGGTTCCTATACCCAAACTGGTTTGTCTTTTGTTTAAGATTCTGCTCAATTTTGACAGCATATCGATAGGTCACACCCAAGGATGAAATTTCTAGAAAATTCATTTATGTATGGATGTATCTATGTAGACCGTTGCGGTACTTGAGCACCATATGTCACTTATAATATTTTATAACTAGATTGGTGTACAAGGTATGGAAGATATTTGTGAACTATGGCACTGTTTGGTCCCTTTCCTATCGTAGTGTGGTCCATCTTGTATACATGTTATCATAACTTCCAACAAGGTAGTATTGTTCCTTAATAACATCCCTAAAGGACTCCCAGGTGAGTTCCACTTTAAATAATTAGGGTTCCTCTATTTCCTTATTCTCACATAAAGTCTCCCACCAATATTTGACATCGGGGATGGCTTTAAGCAGTGAAAATGTAATCTTTTCTCTATTGGAAAAGTTATGGATAGAAAAATACCCATCTAGCGGATTCAACCATTTTTCTATAGCTCTACGTCTATCAGAGCTTAAAATATAGGAATATCAAAGTTGATATCTACCTTGAAGGTTCAATGCCTTCGCTCGAGAAATGTCTGTCTCCTATTGTTAGTCATCAAAGGATTTCCACAAAACTATCCATCATCTCATTCCTTTGTTGCATCAGGGATTCCTTGAGAAAAAGTTTGAAATGATCTCCTCTCCCATCGTATTTTTTTTCTCCTGCCATGGAAGGTCACTTGGGAATGCGATATCTCTTTTCCTCAAGAGAAAAAATATTGATACCCAACTCTTTGTACCTTGACCTCGTTCGGGACATGCACTAAAAATGGCAAGTTGAAGACTGCTCTACTACTATTGATCTGGATTCAATGAGCAGAACAAAATGAATACAGATCTATATTATTAACATAGAGATACCATGAAAAATAACAGAGATACAGTAAAAATTGTGTTCTATTAAATAAATAAATATGTTGAAATTGTAAAATGTAGACTAAAACAAGCTTGGTAAAATGGTGGCAACTTATCTCTGAGAAGAGATGTTACGGTTGTACTCATTTGCAAGAATATGACTACAATGAGGCTCCAAAATAAATTTTACATCAAACCTGAATGAAAAAACCCTAGAAATAAAAAAACCTAACCCTAGGAGATGAAGCACCAAAATTCATGTGGGCCCCGTTGGGGCAAGTTGGTACATCAACTTCCCAGGGTCATCACTTTTGCATACGATCTCCGTTTAGGGCATTCGATACCTCATCGAAATTTTTTATTTGAGAATTACAACTTCCATTAGGGATCAAGGTATGTCATTGGCAACTCTTAACCCCGAAAATTCCAAAACAATGTCATTTAGGGCCTCAAAATGACCCTCCCCAAGTTTTGTACTCAAAAATCTAGAAAAACAAAATGCCAAGATGAAAACTATAACTTGAAAAATGAAATATGTATGTGAGCTAACTAGAAGAGGTGGGTGGTCACTGATGTCCACCTAGATAATTATGGTACATGGTGTATGGCATGATTTATACATATCATAAGTGATATGGCATATGGTTGAGGAACATGGTTTGAGGACATCTTGGATATTGGGAACATTGTTTGAGATACATTTTTGGTATATGTATGAGGAATTCCTTGGTGACATTGATGCATGGTGTGATACATATTTGATGCATGATATGGTGTTAGCACATAGTATGGCACAAGTTTTGTTTGATGCATGATTTGGTACACGGTATGGTACATGTTTTCGTACATGATTGATGCATGATTTGGTATAGGTTTGGTACATGTTTGGTACATGGTTGAGGCACATATATTCTTATAGTATGTTGGTGATCTTGGTACATGCTTGGTAGAGGCTTGTGTTGGTGATGTTAAGCATCTATTTGAGAGGTTTTATTAGTGATAGTGGAAGTGAAAGTAACAGTGGCAGTGATTGTGGTAGTGACAATTTATATAAATTTATACTTTAGGGTGGTAGGAAGAGGAAAGGAAATGGATTTGTAGCCTCCTTCCAGTTGGTTCCAGTGAACACAGGGAGTTGAAGCTTCCTCCAGGTTGGAGCTTGAGAATCATGAGGTTGTAGCCTCCTTATAGTTGAAGCCATAGAATTCAGGGAGTTGTAGATTCCTTTAGGTTGGAGCCTATAAATAGGGGGTCATATCCTCCTTCCAGTTGCAGCTGGAGAATTGGTAATTTGGTGCTTCCAATGAATGTATTTGTTTGATATATAAGAAATTATTCTATGGTTTTCTCCCATTTTGGTTTCCATGTAAATTCTAGTGTATTTTGTACTTGATGTGATGTTTCTTATATTTATAGTCTCATGATATATTGATGATACATTGATCATATAATGTTGATAAATTTAAATATTATACATTGTGGTTAAAAGTGGTAAAATTTCTCATACGAATTCATGCCCCCCCCTCAGTATTCCAACAGAGGTTATTATATTTACCAAATCAAAATGAATGGATGTTGAGTTATAATCGTCATTCAATACTAAAAAATGGGCATGGTAATTCCCAACACAAATCAACGACACAAAAATAAGAAGAAGTGGTGTTACCCCGAGGACTTTCCACTCTTCAAAGCCCCAAACTTGCAATAGTCCCACTAGGAAAATGGAAGAGGAGAAATCTCAATCGATCACTTCAATTGACCTTGTGTTTGACTTCTATGTGAGAGGATATTTCCTGACTAATGTTAATTTCTACTACTATATTTTTTATCTCTTTAGTATTCTATAGTGTCATTGATCATCCTTGAATAGTTTACTCACTTCTCCATGATCCAAAGTCTCTATCCTTATACTACTATTAGTGTGATATAAAAAACAATATGTCTAATTGATTTTATTAGGCACCTTGGTTATTTTTTAATGGTTTTTTTTTACTCAATAGGGTGCATGGAGATGAAATTGATGGTGTTAGGACTTGACTCCAAGACCATATAGAAAGAATGAAATGAATTTATTTTTTTTGATGAATTCTATCAAAGGAAAGGAGAGGAGTTATTTTTCTTCTTAATGAAAATAAATTCCCAATACCATGCAACTTCCATTTTTCCTTTAAAAAATGGAGAGAATAAAAATGAAAATCTATCAAATAAATATCCCTGAAATCCCAAAGCAACTATGAAAATAGAATGCAAAAACTTATTGTTTCCTTATTTTCAAATTACATGAAAAACTCAAAATATAATCTTGTTTTTCTTTCACTTTCAATTAGAATGAAATATCTCAATGACACTTTCAAAGGATCCAAAATATAAAGAATATGAATAAAACAAGAACTCAACTAATCTAACAAGAAGTAAAAAAATCCAATCACAAGGATGCATTCAATACTTGTTACATGCAAACATAAAACTCAAGCTTTCAATGTTCATGAGAAAACCAAGAAAATGAAAATCAAGAGGAAACCCCTTTTTAAACCTTTTAAATTTGATCAAAGAAAGATTGAACATCAATGCAAGAGTTTTGATAAGCCCAATGAATTATTAAATATGCGAAGGATCAAATTTAACTAAGAAAAAGAGAAGCAAGAAAGAAATCAAAGGAGGCCTAAAACAACATATTCCATTTCCTAAATCAATAAAATAGATTCCAAAGGAAAGAAAATAAGTTTCAAAGGTTTCATAATCAAAATTATAGAGGTCTAAATGCCTAAAAGTAATAGTAATTAGACCGACAGTGACATAGACTCAACAAAAGGATCAAATTAACCTAAAGTGGTCTTCTACTTGCATAAATTGATAGGCGAAGGAAAATTTAAAAAAGGAATCATAAAGAATAATAATCACTCAATTTAAAAAGCAATCAAAATCTTAATGAAACAACAAAGACTCTGATGTACAAGTTTGAGACAAAATACTGACAAAAAAAAGGTAAATTAGGGTCAAAATCCACTCAGAAAAAGTATTATCACCCCTGTAACATTGTAGACAGGGCGATGATCAAGGTTTCATCGCTCTCCAATACACTGGGAGAGCATAATAATGAGGATATTATTACCCTGTACTCCCTTATAGGTGGGTGATGAAGTCTAGAAAGTGGTGAAAAAAACACAAACTTTTCCTAGATGTGAGAAAGGGTCAGGTTCTTGACTCAGTAAGCTTCCTAATGATGAAGAGGGAAGCAGAGAATTCAAAGAAGATTCATCCAATCCAAAAATATCAAGAAACAATGAAAAATTTGAAAGGCTAGAAAATACTAAGGAAAGATAAAAAATAACTCCATTCCCCAGTGGAGTCGCCAAGTTTCTATTGCAGAAAATTTTCCCTTGTGGAAAAGTGAAAACTACCTTGGATCAAGACTCCTTTGATACAAGATAGAAGATAAAAAATAGTTCCCTAATTTCCCCTTACATATATTCTACATATCAACAATCAGAATGAGAAGAGTAGGATAGATGGCATACCTATTGTTTTGTCGATTGTCCTCATTTCTCATGCCCTTGATCTTGATGTCTAAGCTCTTGATGCGAGAGAATTCCTACAAGAAATAAAGTAGTACTTCCTTCCTCCACAATATATTTTTAAGCATAATAGATATATCTATAGCTAATTAGACAAAAATAGACATGCATATAGTGAACAACAGAAGCATGAGGGGAACAAGCCAAGTTATATATTATATGGAAATCAATAAATAATGAAGCATTTACAACCTTGATGTTGATTGTTGGTAGTAGGATGAAGTAGAAAGAAGGATGATCATGGGGAAAGAAAGCATGCAGAAAATGAAGTAACAACTGGAGGGAAACACAACATGTGTGCATGCAAGAAAGCATGCACAAGGAAAGAGACATCGGGAAGGAAGAACAACACGTGTGCATGGGAGGAAGATCTAACATTGGTAGGGTTATCATTTGTGTAATACAGTGTAAATGGATGAAGAGACCGGTAGATATAAATATAGATACGTAAGAATCAGGTAAAGGTTGGTTCCTGACTAGTTCTCTTTTGTATTATTCATACTAGTTATGTACGAGTCGATATGATATGTAATGTCACTATGAAATATTTTTTAAGTTGTTGAGCTAGAAAAAATGAGTGAAGGAAGATATGAAGGTTAGATCACAGGCTATGGATCCTAGTGCGATCTAGTTCGCCTCATATCTATCTTACCCATTGGAAGATAATTGTAAGCATGTGGCACTGGGAATGCAGAACTGCCATAATAAAAAAGCCAAGAGCCAGATCTTTATGGACGTAGCCCAGGAGGGGGTGAACCATGGTAATATCTATGTAATGTGATGAATGCATGCATACATTTGTCTTCTTTCAACAATTAATTGTTTTGTTTAATGAATGAGTTATTATAGTGTTATGAGATCTGATTGTGTTCTTAAGGAAATAAACTATGGAAGATAAATGCATAACCGTGAATAATAGTAGATGGAAATCAAAATTCGTAGTAGATGGCTCTGAGTAACAAACCCCTATCTCATACTCAATCCTAGGTTGTAAAAACCTAAGTCTTACAACCACCCATTTAAAGCTATCTTGGGTGAGACTATGCAGTGAATTTTGTGTGTTGTGTTGCCTTCTGGTTTGCCAGGAGGGCCGATAGTTTTAGAGGATTTGTTGGAAACCCGAAAGACATGAACCCTGGGTCAATAACTCAGATGGTAAGGAAAGAGTAGTAATCAACAAATGGTTCTATTGTCACGTTGGTAGGAATCAGAGAGGACTGAGTAGAGGAGATATACTGAGCGAGAAAAGAATGAAGAAATGAACAGAACAATGAGCCACTAGAAGGGAATGTTGAGACTGTGGAACCCCACAAAAGAAGAAATCAAAGGTTGGTTGAGAACCCTAGAATCACACCTCGGAAATATTTGGACAAATACATGTTTACTGATTTGAACGAAGTTTTTTTCTGTGATTTTCCACATCTACTACTGGAGTGGATCCTAAGGTTGAAGGATAACCACATGATGAACTAGATTCGACATTTAGATTGGACTCCATTACAGATTGAGAGGTTACAGCAGGTGAACAAAAAATTCACCTGTGTAGTAGACTTTTGGCTTGACAATATTGTTGTAGGGTTCATAAGAGAGGTTGTAGTTGACACAGTGAAGTCATACAGTGCAACAAAGAAAGAATTTCTACACGGACCTTGAGGAAGGTACATTCGATCACTCTATAATTCTATCAAGATACTTCTATATAACAAAGGTGTAATGACAATGGAATCAGATAGCTAAACTTCCCTGCATGCATGGGGGAAGGGGGGAAGAAATAATAGAAAGAGGATAAATGGAAGGAGATAAGGATAAAGGCAAGAAGGAGGAGGAACCTTTGGACCCGATCATGATGGACGATGACCATATCAAGTGGATATTGGAGTCAATGGGAAAGACGCATAGCAGAGTACCCTACCAATACAATATCAATACCAAGAAGAGAGTCATATCTGTGAGGGAAGGCTTGGAGAGTGATGAGGAATAGGTAGAGGATCTTCGGGTTGTGGAGCATATTGATGAAATCCTGCACACAACATATGAGAGGAAAATGAGAGGTCTAAGAATGGTAGGAGACGACAACCATCCTATCCATATTAATGTCAGTGTGGAACCCATAAACCCATGTGTGACTCATACACCAAAGATAACACTACCATTTAGAAAACCGAAGTTTAGAGGAAGTCTGACAGTAGGAAGTACATCTACACAAGGATAAACAACTGGAGGAGCCAGTTCAGGCAACACTAGTCAAGTATATACACTGCATGGAAGAGGTAGTAGTTTAGTATTAAGAATGGCAAGACATGATCCCACTATCAAATTACCAAAATTTCAAGGAGAAGCAGTAGAATACCTTGTGAAGCATTTGTTCATTTTTGCAAAGATCTTGGAAGAAAAACAAATCACCGATGAAGATACCAAACTCGCACAGCTAGCGATTACACTAAGAGACCACACACTAGACTGGTACATGAGTCTAGGCACAAACAATGCCCCTAGAATGACAAGGAGACTGGTCAACATTAAGAAGTTATTGATAAATGATTTGCAGAAGTCAAGCTCAGAAGATCAGTACATGAACAAGATGATCGAAATAAGATAGAAACCAGGAGAATATGTATGGGATATTGATCAGAGATTCAAGCGACTGAAGGGAATGTTAAAATACCTTATGAACAATATGCAAAATCGACACATGTTTTTCAACTCACTACTCCCACACTTAAAATACCCTTTACGACAGCAAAAATTTTAGACGTAGGCAGAGGCTCTGTAGGAAGCCTTGCAACTAGAAGAGAACCAATACCAGCAGGTGAACCCAACTATCGAATAATTGAAAGAGGATTTGAATAGTCTCACATTTCATCTGAACCATAATAAGAATAAGGGAGAACGAGAAGTCGTTTGGTGTACCACATGCAGGACCGAAGGACACCACAAGAACGAATGCCCAACATTCGCGCAATATATGGCAGCAGGTATTCAAAATCCATTACCGCATGGAGGACTATGGTGCGAAATATGAAAGAAATTGGGTTACGACCCCTATCACTACACGATGATGCAAAAATACCAGACAGTTCTAAAGAGCTCGTATTGCACATTTTTCAATCTAGTGGGCCATGACGATAAATATTGTAGAACTATGGAGTTGTTGTGAGAAATAAAATAATATTCATATAGAGTGAATGAAATGATGACAGGGCAAGGAACACCATAGTTCAATCCAATCCTAGATCCATACAACACCACGCAACAACAATACAATACTATGCAACAACCATACAATAACGTGCAGCCACAATACAACCTGACACATCCCCATTACAATACCACACAGTATAATCAGGTGCGATAGTATAACACATCGAGAGGTGATCAAGAAGGCTATAGAGGAGGAGGACAAACCATAGGAGGTTTCGTACAAGGTAGAACACCCGCCACATGTCACAATTGTCAACAACTGAGACATTATGCACGGGAATATTTGCTACCACCAACAACTTTTATGTATTGTCACGCATCGGACCACAACACAGAGGAATGTCCAACATTACTAGTAAATATTTAGGAAAAGAAGAATCATAACAATCAAAATGTTCAGTGGATTTCAACCAAAGCAAGGGAGGACGGACGAAACATCAATATAGTCACTCATGGAGGAACTAAAATAGGAAATGATGTAGTTCGACAAGAACCAACACATAACCAATGGGTAAAGAACATAGAACCAAGGAAGCAATTTGATGGGCAAAAGGATAAGGAGATATTTAAAAATGCCAGACAAGAATTTCAGAAGGAGGACACATTGTTGACTTCCACTACACAACATCACAAGGAAACGCCCAAATTCGAGATGGCCCCATCACTGGATAATACCAATGGAATGCAACCCATGGTACAAGTAAGTACAATCAAAGGCTTTTTTCAATCATGTGTCAAATTATTAAGTGATCCATCATATGTGAAGATATTGCAAAACATACTAGAAAAATGTAGCAATGAGATGGAATAAAAACTAGAACCAAAAATACTTAATCACCTACACACAAGAAGAAGGACAAGTAGGGAATTTAGACTAAATGATAACATCGGGGATTTCAATATGGGAGACATCATACTAGATCTAGGATCCAAAGTGAATGTATTACCAAAGAATACATTGAAATGCATGGGAGAGCCAACATTAGGATACTCACATGTTCAATTAAAACTAGCAAATCAGCATAGAGTAATACGATTCATCAGTGAGTGAGTACGATTCATTAGATTAAGCGCAGAAGAAGAACATGGTATTCCGCACTGCCAACTATCAATTGATTGTAGGTCATTTATATAAAATGGGTGCAGATAACATTTTGTGAAGATACGTATTAGAGCACAAAAGACCAAGAATTTAAGAAAAATCCCACAAGGGAATAGTAGGAGGACACTATGCAGGTAAAACTACCGTGTAGAAGGTATTGCATGCAGGACTATGGTGGCAGATGATTCAAAGAGACTCGAACAAGTATTGTCAAAGATGCGATGTCTGTCAAAGGGTAGGAAAACCCAACAAAAGAGACAAGATGCCACTACGACCACAAGTAACATTATAGGCATTTGACAAATGGGAAATAGAATTTGTGGAACCAATTAACCCACCAGCCAAAAGGACAGGGGAAAGATACATTATCACCGCAATGGAATATCTAATAAGAAGGGCGGAAGCCACACTAGTAAAAGATTGCAGCACAGAGACAACAACACACTTTTTGTTTGAAAATGTAATCACTAGATTTGGGTTCCCAAGAGTTTTGATGAGAGACCAAGGCACGAACTTCATAAAAAGAACCATCTGCATGATGACTGAAGAGTTTGAATTTCATCACCATAAGAGCACACCATATCATCCACAGGAAAATGGCACAGTGGAAGCCTTCAACAAAATTCTGGAGAACGCACTGACAAATATTTGTAATGTCAATAGAGATGATTGGGACCTCAAAGTATCAACAATATTATGTCCGTATAGGACTACATGAAAAAATTTGACAGGTCACACACCGTTTAAATTGGTTTATGGCCAAGAAGCAATAGTTCCATTAGAATTTTTAGTACCCATCTTGTGCGTATAAGTTATCAAACAAATGGAAGAACAAGGTGCAGTACAGGAGAGACTGAATCAGTTATTGACCATGGAGGAGGACCAAATCTTGGCAGGATTCCATCAACAAGTGCAGAAAGAAAGAGACAAATCTTGGCACAATCGACACATCAATAATAAAATGTTCAAGGAAGGAGATATAGTATTGATGTATGAAAACAAATTGTTTCATCACCCGAGAAAGCTTAGAATGCATTGGTTAGAACCATACGAAGTAAAATATGTCACAGACAAAGGAGTTGTACAATTAAGAAATTTAGCAGGCACAAAAATCTGAGGAATGATCAATGGGAGCTAACTGAATTTGTATAGGGACAGTCGACCACCCACCGCACAGTAAAAATAAATAATAAATAGTAAAAAAATAAAATAAAAAACAAATAAAATCAAATAAAATAATAAAATAAAAAAGAGAACAAAAATGAAACAAAACTAAAGAGGGCACAGTGCGCCATAGATAGAAAGGCAACATCAATTTAGGAAAAAAAATTCAGCAATGGTAAGGACAATGGTTACATACAAAGGGAAATAAGTGGGAAAAGGAAAGTTGGTTAAAGAAGGACGACAAGAAAACACCAGGAATAATTAAAGGACGACAAGGACTGATGGGACATCACATTAATCGCACCAACTGGAGACGAAAAATAAAGAGTAATGGCAAGTACGAAACCACTGCAGATGCATTGAACCCACAATTATGGTGCATTAAACCCATAATGGAGGAAGCGTCCTCGACAAGCTTCATGGCAAGCTGTTACAACACGCGAGCACGGGAGAAACTAGTCTATTCGCGAAAGAAAAATAGACATAGAGTAATAGTAGCTAGAATGCACAAAACGAGGCTACAGAGAGCACAAAATTCATTTGAACCCAAAAAATGTTCAACAATCACCACTATGGCACCACTGAAGTCTGTAGAAGCAAGCCAAAGTGCCAAACCGACTAGGGTTCAAACTAGGTCACGAGAACCATTAGAAGAGAATGAACAACAGAAGTCAGAGATCGTTGATATCGATGAAATCCCATCCCTAGAGAAGATATCGATGAATTCCACACTGATACTGGAAGAAATTCAACAACCAGAAGTAGAGGCCATGAAAGTAGATATGTCAGCAACAATGCAACAACCTCAGAGCTAGGAAGTAGAAACCCAAAAGGAGGTGCAACCAAAGAGTACCGAAGAAGCCTTGGAAGTTAATGGAACGACACAGAATCCAGAAGTAGCAATGGATCCAGATGGTCTCAAATGACCATATCAGAACACCCAACAGGGGAGACCACTGAAGATGCCTCGACTTGGCCAGAATGGCTTACGAGGGAGAAACTAGAAGCTGATGGAACTTCGAGCCAGCCACCGCAGCAGAACGATAACATATAGATACTAAGCTCACCCCGCAAGAAACCTGGAGCATAAATTTTTCTACCACGCATACCAGCTAGGGTACAAGTAGGACCAAAGTTACTGGGTCACGTTGGGAAGCTCAAATTTTCATACCATGATGTAGAATATGAAGCTAAGTTCCCAAAACTTGCGTAAAGGGTCTTTATATAGACCATAGGCACAAATCAACTTAGAGAAATGATTAACCAACCATACAAGTGGGCAACTAGGCTAGAGAAAATGAGAATTTTAGGTCTGATGAACCTACCACATTTTGGTAGAGGCTAGAACACAACAACATGCATCAAGCATTTGTTAGCAGTCACACATGGAGGGGACATATGGATGGACAAACTCGTCCCCATAACTATTGAGATTATTGTGCAAATAACATGCTTACCAATTCAGGGTATGGATCCCGCGTTGGTTCTGGACGATAAATCCAAGGAGAAAGTGTTGTTGGAAGAAATGAAGAATAATTATGGCACCGCCAAGGGGACGAGAGGCATCATTATCAAATGAATCAATAATGAAACAACACAGTTAGGCACAAAAATCTTAGCCTGCAAATTGCTAAGAAAATGTTGTAGAGAGGTAGTACCAGCTGGAGTCATTGCAGTTGTAGCCCAAAGTGTAGAAGGCACCTCAATGAGTTGGGTGCCATACTTATTGAACTTATTCCAAGAGGACTACAAGGATTTGCAGGACCTAGGCATAGAGTTCCATTACTCATGGTTGATTACCTTAATAGCCTTCATGGGATGGCGAGAACCAGGGTATGTAGTTTTTTGTACCAGACCACATCCAACAAGAGTGAGGTATCTATTGCTGAGAGCTAGGATGAATGCCATGCATAAGAGGGAGAATGGGATCATATTTTAAGTATACCTACGAGACATATAGGAAATCATCAACTGATCATGGAGAATAATACCAGAGGTTGTCATGTGATATGCAGACATTGCCAATTCCGGGACACACGACAAACAATGTGGATACATGCAAGGCAGGATCTGGCTAAATAGTGGCTACTGATGCACTACTGCATCACAAAAGGTTATATAGACATGGTCATCAATGAATGGCCTGATGAATGGAGGATCCCATCCATTACCCAGGAAGTATCACAAAGAAAAACAGAGGAAGAGGTCGATCAGGGAGAAACACAGCCTTTGAAAATCCAAGTGCCCAAGAGACCAAGAATAGGCCAAAGAAAGCCAACACAGATAGATGAAGGGCCAAAGAAGACAAGAACCTAGAAGGGGAAGAAGGAGAATACACAATGGACTAGTGAACAATAGAAATAGGCCGAGGGAGTGTAGGAGACCACCCCAAATCCCAACACACAGGAACCAGGGGGAAATAAGAGACTAGCTGCGTAGGCAGGAGGTGTGTGCAAGAAATCAAAGGCACAATGAACGTCACCAGACTATATGATCATGGAGGATGATGGGGAAATGATCGCCAGAATGTTCCAAGATTGTCTAGCAAAGGACTTCGACCATGCAACACATCACAGGGACAAGTTGAAAAAAGAGTTGGCATAAATGGGATAGTTCCTTAACAAATTCGAGGAAGTACAAATAGCAAGCAACAATAGGAGCATAGAGCCATCAACACCACAAACCGACGAAAGAGTGGAGGTAGAAAAATGAGATCCAATCCACTCATTACCGCACACAAACACAACGGTCTACATCACACCTAGCATGCTGCGCATGGATGAAATTGTGGGGCAGACACCCTTGAAGGATTTAAACCACATCCAATTGTTCTTGACACGGATTCCATCAAGGGAACTACACAATTGCAGTTTGGCGTCGACCACGAGGTATAGTCTTGTGGACACAGAGACTTAGTTGAGTTACAACAAGCAACAAAGAAGTGGGAGGCGCTGGAAAATTTTTGTGAGTAGGCCAAGTTCAAAACCCAAGAGGAAAGAGAACACATGAAGGAACTGGAACGAAAAGTAGGAGGAATTTTTGAGAAACTTCCAAACACCACGCAAGGGAATGAAATTCCAGTAGTAGAAAAGATTGATTAGATTGTGCAGGCCATCAAGAAATATCAGAAGGAGATCGAGAATATCTGAGAACAACTCATACCCACCACTCCACCAGCAATGAAAGAGAAAAGGAATCAAGAAGTAATAGCACAACTGCAAAATATAGAGCAATAGGTTAGCACAACAACTGACTTGTTCGATAAAGCAGCGTAACTTTGGACAATGTTGGAAGAGGATCCACATGTCCAATGGTGGGACAAGGAAGAGGAAAGGATCAATGCAGCGATCCAAGAGGTCAAGCAGAATCAAAAGACCATACCAATCCTAGAATGAGTCAAAGGGACGTAGGAGATGAAGAAGATGCAGGCAAAACTTATCACTGCGCAAACATAGAAACATGAGTGTTAGGCTCAAATAGAGCCATTGTAGGAATGGGTAGCAAAAGTAATCACACATACAGAGGTAGTTAAGACACAGATAGCATAGACCCAGGCATAATGTGCAGGATTGATCAGTGACGAAGTGGTAGCCCAGGTCATGGGCACAATCAAGGAGAAGACCATGCAGGCATTGACACAAACAACAAATCTCAAGGAAAAGTTCCAGACGATCACCAAGGATATCGAGGAAGGTCAGAAGGATTAGGTGGCTTGGGATGAGCCACATGTCAGTGTTGGGGGCCTATTGGCAATAGGCCAAAGTGGAAAGAAGGATGATCATGGGGAAATAAAGCGTGCAAAAACTGAAGTAACAACTGGAGGAAAACACAACACGCGCGCATGCAAGAAAGCGTGCACAAGGAAAGCAATAGATCGAAGGAAGAAAAACACGTGCACATGGGAGGAAGACCTAATGTTGGTAGGGTTATGGTTTTGGTAAAATATTGTAAATGTCTTAAGAGCCCAAAATGTATAAATATAGATAAATAGGTATCATAGGGGGCGGCTAGTTAGTTCTACTTTTTATTGTTCCATCATAGATATGTATGAGTTGATGTGATATGTAATGTGGTTATGAACTATTTTGTAAGTTGTTGAGCTAGATGGGAGGAGATAAGGAAGATCTAAGGATTATATCACAGGCTGAGGAGCCTAGTGCGATCTAGTTCGCCTCATATAGATCTTACCCATCTGAGGAAAATTGTAAGTGTGCAGCGCTGGAGATGCAGAACTACCATAATAAAAGAGCCAAGAGACAAATATTTGTGGGCGTAGCCTAGGAGG
>CBVK0100670096.1:0-16322 GCA_900067695.1 Picea abies
GAAACAAACGCTGTTACTTCTTCTGGGAATTCTTCAATTCCCACCACAGTTGCTACCACAGGAGAGTCATCTCCTAACTTACCGTCGTCGGTCTTAGCCACCATGGTCTCAGCCACAACTATGTCGCACAGTTGACCGAACCTATCTATGGTGGCGGCCACAACCCCCTTCACACCTAGTGTGACAGGCCCTCCGTTCTCATATGGTATGCCTAGTTTGAGTACAAGTCTTGCACTAACCTACTCCACTTTATAAACTTTGGGTCTGGGGGCAGGGAGCTCTAACGCTTCTCTGCAAGGTCAACTTGGGGGCACTCCTATCCCTTTTAACGCTTTTCCTTATGCAGGAGGTCATATCCTTCCTTTGTTCCCTTCGCTTGGTGGTCCGCATCAACAGTCCACCGGGCAACCTACACACACTAGTTTATTTGGAGTAGGGAGTCAAGGAACACCTGCACACAGTATGCTGGTAGGTTCGACACTGTTTTCTTGGAACGAGACGTTTGGTAACAACACTTTCTGATCAACCGCTTTCCCGTCTGGGGGCAATCCCATTTTTGGACAATCTACTCCTGCACAGGGTACTATTCCTGTGCAGGGGGCACATATAGCAGGACCTTGGAACTTAGGACAAGGATCCGTTCCCTCCTCTGGAATGCTGTTATGGGGTAATTCTTTCCATAGCCAATGGAACCCTGGACAGACTACTATGCATCTCCCATCAGAACCGACATGGGGTAATCCTTCCCAAAGTCCTTCGAACATGATGCATGCCCAACACTCTATGTCCTTTATGGGAAATCAGCCGATGATGTCTCCACAGATGCAAAATCCTTACGCTGGTCAGGGCCATGGTTTCTACCAGAATCTGAGCCAGCAGGCAAAATTTTCCTGGCAACCTGGTGCCAGTCAAAATCCACGACCCTTTTTCCTAGGTTATCAACAACAACCCAAAATACCATTCCTGGCAACTTTACACTTGCTAGATTTGACAAGGTTGTTAAATGATCCTATTTGTCACGATCCATGTTGGCCTCCTATGCCAACGAAGTTTCCTTCGGACATTCCAAAGTTCGAGGCCAAGCCTAGTGAAGATCCAGGTGATCATGTGACTACCTTCCATCTTTGGTGTTCATATAACTCATTGAAAGATGACTCCATACAGTTGCGATTGTTTCAATGTACTCTTATCGGGAGTGCCATGAAATGGTACATCGAGCTCGATCACTCAAGATAATCTTCTTTTGGTGAACTGGCGATGGCCTTCCTTAACCATTTCCAGTTATCTGTGAGATACGACACTAGCACATAGTTTCTCTCCAATTTCGAACAGACAACAACGGACCATATCTCTAATCATATCTGAGAATGGAGACGCTGGAAGAGTCTAATCAAAGTACCAGTCCCACCAGCATTCCTGCTTGAGTGGTTCCTTAAGTCTTTGGTCCCACAGTTATCCAAAGACATTGCGACTTCTGGAGTTTTCTCCGAAGAAGATGCCATCATGAGGGCTCAACAGTTTGAGCTCATCTATTCTCAGTCTGGTTTATTATACAACATCTTGCTAGATGTGCCACATTTGATACTGGATAAAACTAGGCAGAGAGATGGACCACATGTCGATGGTATTGTTGGTTCAGCACAAACTAAGCCCACTGAGCAATTGACCAAACGGTTGCAGCAGTTATCCATACAACACACAGCGGCCAACCAAACTACTGCTTTGGCTACTCCCCCTACCCAAATGTCGGAAGTACACTCCATGCAGTTGAATAACCCAAAGGCTAGCCAGCAACCTGAAGGGAAGAAAAAACAACGAAAGAAGGGTAAGGGGGATAAAAAACCCACTGATAATGCTAGCGGGGACAACATGACAAAACATAAGGTGAGGTATCCGTGCAACTTGTGCACGGAAGACCACTCGACCCATCTTTGTCCTCGACTTGCAGAGGCCCAAAAGTTTGTCACACAGCAACAACAGGCAGTGTTGACTAATCCCTTTCAACATGGGAAAAATCTAACTCAAGCCTCTACAAGCACAGAAGGGGGCAGCCAAGAAACCTTCCCTCCTCCAAACAATCCCTCATCCACGAATGTATATATGGTTAGGGGTGATGCTTTCATAACGACTAGAGCACACGACTATAGTAAACCAAGTGCGTCTGAGAAGGGTAAAGAAGCTAATATCCCATCTCTTCCTCTACAGATCAAGAAGACATTGGGAGAAACAATGACACACATTCCAAAGGATGCATTTAAAAAATCGTCTCACAACCCAAACGCAAGGGCTGCCTAGAATTACTCTGTGGTGGAGGATTTATCACAAACCCCTTGTGTGATGTCTGCTTTGGAGGTCCTCCAAAGCTGCCCTGCTTAGAGGAAAGCCTTGTTAACCTCTTTGGGCTCTATTGAGACTTGTAATCCGGGTACCATCATGTTAGATACAACTGACTTAAAACCTCGTCTGCCTTACCACGTAGTGTTTCATATAGTAGTGGATCATCCCACGAAAACTTTTACACGGAATATCTTCTGCACGATGGTCAATGAGGGCACCTCGACATGCATTATGTCGTTAGCATGTTGGAAGGCCATTGGCTATCCTGCTTTGTCTCCATCACCTACTCTCCTCACTTCTTTTGACGGTCATTCTTTTCGACCCCATGGCTGTTATCCACATTTTTGGTCATCGGGATGATGTCATGACAGTGTCATGATAATAGGAAATCAAACTCTTTATTAAGAACATTTTCATGATCATCTTATTACATGATTCCTTGATCACATGTATAGACTAGGTATTGAATACATTAATTTGCTTGTACTTCGATTGGTTTGTACTGTTGTGATTCAACGGCACAAGAGCATCGAAGCGGAGAAAGGAACAACATAGATTTAACGAGAGCGTTCATAAGGTATGTCCACTATCCATTTCTCTTAGTTCGTTCAATAATCTAGATCTAGGGAAAGAGTAGTATTCTGTCTCGTTTTGTTCTAGATCCAGGTGGATCTAGGGAGATTGGTCTGTGTCCGCACTCACAAATTTATCCATTAACAAAATTGGCGACTCAACTGGGGATTCTATCCCTTTTGTCTTTTTGGATTTCTAGATTTTCTGTGGCCATTTTCTTTGGTTGCCTTGTTCTCCTGATTTATGAATCTCTGAGTCCTCGGGATACCCTGAGTGACCTTCTGGGTCTAAAAACTAGTTTGATTTTTTCTTGATTTTTCAAATTTTCCTCTAGTTTTAGGGATTCCCGCACTGTACCCATTAGCAGCCTGCGAGAATCTTAATAGTTCGCACCCTGCTTATATCTTCCAGTGTGAACTATCCACATTCTGCATTGAAGTGGCCTGCAAGAAGTTTACATTCTCGCACTGTGTCCAAGGCTTGCCTGCGGGCAGATTTTGAAAATTTTTTGGAATCAAGTTTTGACTTTTGCAATAGCTCAGTAAGGTTGATTTAAGTCTTTTTGGCTCTTTGGATTACTGGCTTACCTCTTTTTGTTTTATTTTTCTTGTTGGACTTGATCTAGGGTTTCTAGGCTTGTTCTTGCCTTGATTACTCGACTTTCATCTCTTAACCCTTTTTGGCATTTTTCTTCTCTCTGATTATTGGAGTTGAATATGTTATGTTGGTTAAGAATCAGTGATTGATTGGAAGTTAAGATTTTGAGATTTCTCTTGTACTTGTTGGTTCAAAAGGACAATTTTCATTTGCATTGAGAAGCTCTTTTGGTTTGTTTTTGTTTTTGCTTACATTGAAAGTTTTGGATTGGGTTATTTGATTGGATTTTTTATCTTGGTTTTCTGTTCTCATTCGTTAGAGTTCTTCTTGGAAACTGAATTGTATGTTTTCTTTCAAGATCTTTGTTTTACCTTTGAAACATCATTGAAAATCAAGATTCTAGAGTATTGGACTTTTGAAGAAGACATTTAGAAAGTATTCGATAATACATGATTGTTTGCATTCATATCAAAAGGGAATTGAGCATTGTATTTGCATTGTCATAGTGAGGTTGATTCAGGAATTGTTTTCTCTCTCCCATAACTAGGATTCATCGAATGAAAAAGATTACAATTTCATCATATCCTTGCATTGATTGGGTCAGAGTCACACATCATTGAGTTTCACTTCCGTTGCCTTTGAGTATACAAAAGCCATTTAAAAAACATTTGCGTAATGTTAAAATTGATCTAGTAACTTTTTATAGGGCTCTTTTACACCAAAATTTAGCTAGGCTAGTGCTTTGGAGTAAGAAGAAAGACACACTCTCCAATGCTCAAAAACACACAATAGCATCTTGAGATAGGGAGTGTAAAATTCCATTGGCCGCATATTGTCCTCGGAAGCCCTTCTAACACAAGGGTCAAGCATTAGGTCGCATTGGTGTTAGCAGGGATACTAACCTGCTCTGTTGACATCAGTGTAGAGATTACACGTATTATGGGGTCTCTCCGAGGTATACCCACAATTGTGAGTGGAAGCCTTTGAGTTGATTTCGGGCTTGATACCCTGCCTTTGCATGTGGATCGGACTAACGACTGTTTCCCCAGGCAGTACTGTTGTCTGTGGTAACCTTAGTGGCTCTTCTCTCTAGGTTCTTACCCAAGGTGACTGTGGAGAGGAAAGTCTCCGTGGTACCTGGAATCGATGTTGATCAAACTCACTTGGGATCCTTGGAGGGTATACCCACGATTATGTGTGGGAGCTTGCACCAGAGCGTAAGTCTGTTAAGCAGGTCGTCAATGTAACTTTTCCACCCTAGCCCTGCCCCTTCTCGTCTCGTTGTTGCGACGTTGGATTTCATCACCAACTAGTGGCTTCGATATTAGAAGGTATTGTTTGCTTGGTGATTATCTCTAGATTTTGTTTGCTAGTGTATGCTGTTGTTTTCTCGTAGTCGACCATAGGATTTTCGTTGGGGAGTTTATCACTCATCTACAATTGCTCCCCCACGACGTTCTCATAGGATGCAAGGTTTGTCTCCGGAACATATGGAAGCCTCACAACCTTTGCAGACAACAACACCTGAGGATACCCCTGAGGACTCTCCTCGTTCGGGTGAAATCCCTCTTGTTACTTTACCACACATGGAAATAAGTGACGTCCCAGAAGTCTTTACACCACCTCCAAAGATACAAACCACTGATCCTCTTGCGGAATTTCGAATTACCAATACTATAGAGGATTATCGCATTCGTCGTGGTGAACGACCTTCAGGGTGGTTTCATCTTTCTAGTGACGATCTTCCAGCTCTTGAATCAATTGCTGGGCCTTCTCACGGTGTAGTAGGCCAAGATCCTTCTTGGTCCGGTGATTTCTGACGAGTTTTATTTGGTACTGAATCCCCTGTCTACGAAATCATCAATCCTCCTGCGTCTCCTGAACCCGAGACTACACCTAAGACTACCTCTTATCGTTTTGTTCTTCCTCCCGAGATGGCCCACCTTGCTAATACTACGAGTGTCCCAACCGGGATTCCTGTGACTACTCTTGCACCTATCAATACTCAGAGAATACCTGAGGTTACTCCGAATCTACCTCCTGGTTACCATGCATTAAATCCTGCGTTGAATGCTCCGCATCCAACACCACCTCAAACTCCAGCTGGTTCTCCAGGTGGTCCTTAGTTTCCTGGGCATCCTATTCCCGGTTTCATCCCGACACTCCCTCCTCAATTTTTCCCTCCTGGCAATACTAATCCTAGTGGCCTTATTCCGACCGTTGTGCCTAATGTACAAGTTCCTGTTGGTGGTCAGGGTAATACGTTTCCTTTTCCCAGACATACTGCAACTATTGCACAACCTACAGTTGGTATACAACTTCTGGGTGGGACTATCCCTTTGGTAGGGGCCTCGACCTCAACGTTAGGACAAAATATACCTCCTGCATTGGCCCAGTATTGGAATCAACTTATGCAAAACTTTCCTCAAAATGATGGGGGGCAGCAAGCTGTCCCTACTACAGGCCAACCCTATCCGGGAGTGACTAATCCTATTTGGGGTTCTAGTCAAACTACTCAACCCCAAACTCAAGGTCAAAATCCTTGGGGTTATTATCCGATTCAACCACCACAGGGCCAACCAGGATCATCTCACTGGGGGAAAACTGCATATGCTCCCACTGGTTTACCGACTGGGCTTCCACCCCAAAGTCACCAGTATCCACAGGTGAATCAAAAATTGCCTTTTCTTGCTACTTTGGATTTGCCAGACTTGTCTAGGATTCTTAACGATCCTATTCTTCACTCTCCCCAATGGCCTGCTATTCCTGCAAAGCTTCCATCGGACATTCCCAAATTCGATGGGAAGGCGGGAGAGGACCCAAATAATCATGTCATGAATTTGCATTTGTGGTGTTCATCTAACTCATTGATGGATGACTCCATTAGACTGCATCTTTTTCAAAGAACTCTTACAGGAGCTACTGCGAAGTGGTATATTGAATTACCACAAGGTTTCTTTTCCAATTTCAACACCCTTGCAATGGATTTTTTGACACATTACTAGTTACCGATCCGTTACGATACTGGAACTGAGATTTTAACCTCTTTCAAACAAAGCATAAGCAATCACATATCTGATCATATTCATGAGTGGCGACGAAGGAGACGTCTCATCAAACTTGAACTTCCTGATCAATTACTGGCCGAATGGTTTACAAAATCCTTTGTAAACAAAATTGGAAAAGACATTGCTATGGGCGGTGTTGTCACCGAAGAACAGGCTATTAGCCGTGCTCAGTATCTCGATCTCGTTTATTCTCAAATGAGAACTTTGTATGATTTACTGCTCGATCTACCTCGTCCTGGTACTTCTACTACTTCTACTACTCCAACTGCCTCACATGCAGCTGATGGTGTGATTGGTTCTACTCATAGCCACTCACATTCCGTGTCCACTACAACCCCAAAATCCAATTCTTCTAATGTACAAAGTGCTCTGTCTCCTGCTCCTCCCGCCGGTAAAACTTCAGAAGTGAACGTTGTTCAAACTACGCCGACTGGTAAGACTAAGTCCAGAAAAGGGAGAGGCAAGAATAAGGAGGGTAAAAACAATAATCCTAATGAACAAACCAAACCACCTCTTTCTAATGAACGAGATAAACGCAAACCACGCTATCCTTTCCTTATGTGTGGTGATGATCACTACACGAAGGATTGTCCAAGACATGCCGAGGTCACCAAGTTCCTTCAAGGAACACTGAAACCTTCTATGCCGGCTGTCTTGTCTCAACCCTTCCCGTCTCAACAGAAGGCTTCATTAGTCATCCATGACCAACCATCTACCTCTACACAGTCCTATGTTTTGATGTGCACTGGTGATTCTACGAAGAATAATGTTACACTTACCACTAGAGATAAAGACTATACTCTTGCTAAAGAGAAGGTTGATGAATTACCTCCCGATTTGGTACAGCCTTCTCCACCCAATCCACCTACCACTGGTCCTCTTCATATCGAAAGACCAAGTCTTGATACAGTTTTACGACCTCCCAAAGGTGTCGTTAAGAAGTCGGCATTCAATCCTCATGCTAGGGCAGCCCAGAACTATAGCATTGTTGAAGATCTGGCCCAAGCACCCTCAACGATGTCTGCCCTCGAAGTCCTTCAGTCTTGTCCCGCGCAGCGAAGGGCTCTGTTGAAAGCGATAGGTGTAATTGATCCCACGGATTCGAATTTGATAGTATTTAACTTGGATGATCATATTCCAAGGTTACCACCACAACTTGCATTTTAGATACAGGTTGTGGTCGCTGACAAGAGAATTTGTCGAACGGTCGTCGATGAAGGGGCCTCTACGTGCGTAATGTCTTTTTCTTGTTGGAAAACTATTGGCTCTCCACCATTAACGGAATCACAAAACACTTTGCGAGCCTTCAATGGCTCCGATTTTAAGCCATATGGTGTTCTTCCGTCGTTGCCTGTTACTTTATAAGGTAAGACTGTTCAGATAGAAGTGGAAGTTTTTGATACTCCTTTAGATTATAATCTTCTACTTGGACGAAGTTGGGTCAATTCAATGCGTGCTGTCGTGTCAACCCTTTTTCGTGTCCTACGTTTTCCTCACCAAGGCAAAGTGGTCATGGTTGATCAACTTGCTTTGTTTAACGCCGATACTCGCATGGGCAACGTACCTTTCATAGAAAACACCCCACCGGGTTATGAGAATGTTGGAGTCGGTATTTTGAAAGATTCGTCGTTAATGGGTACATTTCCCATACCACCACCATCCAATATTCCAAGCCCGTCAGTTGCATCTATCAACATGATCTCCACCATGCCTCGAGAACTTCCAATCTCTACCGACCCTTGGATGGTCCCTGATCCTAGAGATCATGTTCGTTTCGGCGACGTTATGCCGTTAAGTCCGGTTGAGTCCACTTACCAAGCTATTCAATCGGCAAACCCTCAAACTTCTTCTTGTGAGGAGTTGTCTCCTGATCCTTTCCGTGTTGTTTTTCCAACTGAGGAGATGATCATGTCTGTCTTGGATGACAACCCTTGGGACGATGGACATCATCGTTCCATCCTGTTTATGGAACAACAGACTCTTGAGAACTATCAACGGATTTTGAATCCGTCGACCGTTGTTGTTATTACGACTGTTCCTGGACCTACACGAGATGTGTTTGCAGAAGGGAACCTTAGTAACATTTCGCCCACGATACCCATAGATATTTCAGTGAAACCTAGAATCGTCGAGAATGTTCATATTGGAGCTTCGTGCCCTCCCGACGAAATTGTCACCTATACTTCCTTGTTTAAAGAATTTCGTGACATTTTTGCTTGGAGTTATGAAGAGATGCCAGGTATTGACCCTTCTATTGTGGTCCAAGAAATTAAGACATACCCTGGAGCCAATCCAGTTTGACAACGACTCCGTCCTGTCCATCCACGTAAAGCGGCCGCCATTAAACTTGAGGTTGAAAAACTCCTTAAAGCCGGTTTTATTTATCCCGTGGCATTGACAGAATGGGTGTCTAACCCAGTACCGATTGATAAAAAGGGTGGTAGTATACGCGTTTGCGTTGATTATCGGGATATCAACAAAGCTTGTCCAAAAGACAATTTTCCAACCCCTTTCGTTGACCAAATCATCGATGACTGTGCCGGTAGTGAAATCTTTTCCCTCATGGATGGATTTTCCAGCTATAATCAAATCAATATAGCTTCTGAGGACCAACATAAAACAACTTTTATTTGTCCTTGGGGTACTTTCGCCTACAGGAAACTCCCTTTCGGTCTGAAGAACGCAGGTGCTACGTTCCAGCGTGCCATGTCTTATGCTTTTCACGATATCAAGCATATTGTTCAACCCTATTTAGACGATTTGCCGGCTCACTCTTTATGTAGGGCCGATCACCCAAATCATCTCCGAGCGATTTTCGTTCGTTGCCGATTCTATCGTATTCACCTAAATCCTCATAAGTGTGTTTTTTGCGTCGAATCTGGCCGTCTCCTTGGTTTCATTGTGTCACGCCATGGGATCCGGGTTGATCCTATCAAGGTCAAGGAAATTCTTAACCTACCTCCTCCTTCCTCATTACGCCAGTTACAAAGTTTGCAGGGGAAAGCAAACTTTCTTCGTCGGTTCATTCCGAATTACGCCGAGATTACTCGCGGTTTCACTCGTTTTTTAAAGAAAGATTTCGAGTTTGTCTGGGATAAAATTGATAATAACGCCTTTGAAACTTTGAAATTGTCCCTCACAAAATCTCCTCTTCTTTTCCCTCCGGATTATAGTCGAGATTACTTTCTTTATCTAGCCACGTCCGAGTATACCATTGGTGTGGTCCTCGTTCAGGAGGATGATCACCATGATGAACATGTTATTTATTACTTGAGTCGAAATTTATCATCCACCGAATTCAAGTATCAACATGTTGAGAAGCTGGCCCTGGCTGTTGTTCAAGAAGTCCAACATTTTCGTCACTATATTCTATCCAGAAAAACTACAGTGATTTCACACTGTAACCCCATGCAACACATATTGACACGTCAATTGTTGGGGGTCAAGTACTCCAAGTGGATTGTGATTCTCCAGGAGTTCGATTTGGAATTTGATCGTGCCACGTCGAAGAAGTCCCTAGTTTTCGCTGAGTTGATTTGTGATTTTCCCCACACTACTACGGAAAAGGTAGTAGTTGATTCGTTACCTGACAAGTCACTTTTCCTTATTAGTACTGATGATATTTGGTACGGAGATATCATTATATATCTCCAAACTCAAACTTTCCAGCCTACATTGTCCAGTAATGAACGACATCATGTTCGTTATCAAGCACATCATTATATCATCGTTGGTGATACTCTTTACCGTCGAGGTATTGATTCTTTCTTCCGACGTTGTTTGACTTTTGACGAAGCTGAGAAAGCTTTGAATGATTGCCACTCTGGAGCATGTGGTGGTCACATGTCTAGGTATGCTACTGGTTAGAAAATTTTGCGTGCAGGATATTTTTGGCCTTCCTTGTTTCATGACTGCATTATCGTTGTTCAGAAGTGTCATGCGTGCCAGACCTATAATCAGAAAATTCGGTCGCATCCTGCTCCCCTACATCCTGTAGTCTCAGTAGGTCCTTTCGCTAAATGGGGCATTGATTTTATGACATGTCACCCTCACTCGCCCGGGGAGCATGGTTACATTATTGTAGCTGTTGATTATTTTACTAAATGGGCCGAGGCAATGCTGACATTCGATAATATTGGGAAGATTGCAGCGCTTTTTCTTTTCAATCATGTCATTACTCGTTTTGGTGTACCTCAGGCTGTCGTTACCGATCATGGTAGTCATTTTAGAAATAATATGATGTTTGAACTTATGGAGAAGCTGGGACTTTGTCATGAAAGCTCAATGCCCTATTATCCACAGGCTAATGTCCAGGTCGAAGCCATCAATAAGGTCCTCGTCACTATGATTCGACGGATGATAGGAATCCACAAAACCAGTTGGCACACAATGTTATTTTTAGCATTGTGAGTATATAGGACATTTGTTAAGTCTGCCACAGGATTCACGCCTTTTTGATTAATTTATGGCATGGAAGCCATTCTACCAATAGAATGTGAGATTCCGTCTTTAAAACTAGCTGTAGAACTTTTACCAAATACTTCTGTCGAAGAGGAACGTCTGTTGTATCTAATGCGACTAGACGAGACTTGCCATGATGCTACTCTTGTTTTAGAAGCCCAGAAGAAACGTGTTAAGGCACAATTTGACAAGCATGTCAAACCTCGTGTCTTCTCTGAAGGAGATCTTGTTCTTCTGTATGAACAAGATAAAGATGTCTTAGGAGCTGGGAAATTCGAACCAATGTGGCGTGGGCCTTATATTGTTAGCAAAGTTTTGGCAAAGGGGGCATATGAGCTAGTAGATTATGATGGGATACCTTTGAGAAAACCCATAAATGGGTTGTACTTAAAGAAGTACTATGCATGAGTTATTTGTGCATGAGGTACTTGTATTTTTATGTATCATACTGAGTGTGTGTGATAACTTTTAACTTTGAGTTTGATGTTATTTGGTCTCTACCCTTATGTTATGTTTTGATTGTCATATGTCGGAGTATTTTCTACCTTATATTGGCTTTGCTGATGGTGCTAGCCGTAGTACTCGGAACCTAGCTTCCGCTGCCTGGGCTATCTATGCCCCAACAAACGAGCTTATATCTTTACGAGGTGTATGTCTTGGGAGGGCAACAAAAAACATCGCAGAATATAGCACCTTGATTGAGCTATTGGTTGATGCTATCTCTCTTGGAATTCATCATTTGGTTGTGCGACTTGACTCGCAGCTAGTAGTGCTACAACTAAGTAATGTCTATTCTATTCGAAGTCCTACATTATTAAGAGTATATTTGCGAATTCGCCTCTTGGAAAGACATTTTGATCATATAGAATATCAACACATTCCGAGAAATCTTAATACATTGACAGATGCGTTAGCTAATTATGTATTGGACAGGCATTTAAATCACTTATAAATCAAACACATTAAAATGTACA
Source organism: Picea abies (assembly GCA_900067695.1). Lineage (NCBI taxonomy): Eukaryota > Viridiplantae > Streptophyta > Pinopsida > Pinales > Pinaceae > Picea > Picea abies. The sequence goes on from CBVK0100670096.1 coordinate 12,011, forward strand.
CACATGTAAAGTAAGCCGGTAGGAACCATGTATATATATATATAACGATCAAAGTTTGTTTTTACAAAATGAGTCCGAAGACCAAAATATCAAAAATGGAAGCTCATAGCTTCTACATAACGATATCATGACATCAATGATGTTCACGATAGCATGCTAAAGTCCTGGCTACTCGGCGGAGCAAACGGCCCATAGAGGCAGAAACGCCCACGGTGTGACGCTGATCACGTCATGAGATCTCCTCCAGAGGCATCTCTGGAACATCATGCATCAAGCCCTCTAAGTTCTGCTCCATAGTAAGGTAATCCTCTGCATACTGCGGGACTGGAACAACTGCTTCTCCTCGCCGCTGAACAGGAGAAGTACCAGCCGGTCTGTAGGCCCCAACATCTGTGTTATCAATACAATATTGGTGTTAGTCTTCGGAAAAATTACAAAACCAAAAAACATTTAATATGATGAAAATACAAAAACATCTTAAAAGTCAAAAAGTTGGTGTACTTCTTACCAATGTTTCCCCACTGCGCGTCTTCAGGGAGGACAAGATCAGGATCACCCCGAAAGTCCAAGCCAGCGTATGCATAGTCCTCTATCATCACAACTTGGCCTTGGAGCCAGTCAAAGAAACGATCTTCATATCTGACGATGGGTCCTGTCACGTGCCTAGCCATGAGCCGACACCAACGTAGCATCTGTGGATCCCTGGGACCCGGGAAATACCAATCTGCCTGAAGCCTGTATACGGGGACTCTCTCGTAGAAGAAGGATACTAACAGTGATCCATAGCCAAATTGCTTGAGATCTCCGCGCCTACTCTTTGTCAATTGTTTTTTCAGATTGCGAAGCACTGCATCAGCCCAGTTGAAAACCCGGGGCTCAAGACACTCAAGGGCATATTGAAAGTAGCTCTGTAGAGCCATATGTGGAGCCGCACTACCTGCCATATGAACTATAGTAAACAGAATAGTGCGGAGAGTGATGTCCGTCACTCCCCAGATAGCTACCTTTCCCTTTTGTCTTTCGGCATCCGGTACACAATATGTTCTGTAGTATTCACTCATTTTCATGCCGCCTCTACGGTTACCAGTTAAACTGACATGGGAACCACGTCTTGACAAACCAGTCAAGAAATAGATATCTTCAACATCAATGGTCAAAGTATGGGCACCCACATTGAAGACCTGTTGATCCGGATCCCACATCCGAACCAAATGTTCCAATAGATGAACTTGGGATCTCATGCCCGGTATCCAGAAATATTTCAAGAGTCCACAATTTCTTAGAGCAACAATAGTCTGGAGGTGATTTTTGGCAGCGGTATTATCTTCTTCATGCTCACGTTCCCTCCACTCAAGCACCATTGTGTGACTATTAACCTGCATGGAGATCATATTAAGATAATTAGTGATCTTTAAATATGAAGAAATTGGTTTTTATTGATCAAAATATTGCACAAAATTTCAACTCTGCGCTGTTCGCAGGTGAGGTTTACTACACAGTGCGGGTTTCCCGCACCCTATGTTAAGCTTGACTGCGGGAATATGAACTCCCCGCAGGCCCCGTATGGGTAGCCTGCGGGAATCCTTCGCACGCATAGGGTTTCAAATTTTGACCCAAAACTTCAATTTTTACCAATGAAATCATAAAATGAAACCATGCAAAGGTAAGGAATGGAATACTTACCAGTTTGGTCCAAGCGGTTTGCGGAATGGTGTCCCGGAGCTCCCAGAAATTATCGATGAAGATTAGAGGTAATATGGAAATTTTTTCACTCAAAATGGTGATTGGGTAAAAACATATGGTAAAATGAGTTGTAAAATTGTTTTATTCACTTTTTACTATGTTAAAGTGGGTTTTTCATTTTTATTTTCATTATTTTTCCCATTTAACCCTAATTACTAATGCGAAAGTGAAGAAATGACTTGCAGGCGTCTAACGAGATGATTATGGATCCAAAACTTTTGAAGTATGGTGTGTTTATTTGGTTTTCTATGGTTTTAATCTAAAAACCTCGAGTGACTTTTTATCCATTCTAGCACTTGTGAAAAACTTAGAATGTGATCGAGCGTTGTTTTATCTCTTTTCCGAGCTCAATGTGGTTACACGAAAAAGGAACCCCCCTGGAGTTGACTTTAAGCCCTTTTCACGACTCCCTAAACATGAAAAGATTTCCGAGCGACCTTGCTATTTTCACGCTCGTTAAAGTATTTGAACTTACGCATCCTCCGAGCGATAGTTTAACCCTTTTTCGGTCTCATTGGATTATTGTACGAAAAAGGCACTGAGAGAGTTCTCTTTTAAGTGTTTTTCCAAACTCTATAATCCTGAAAAACCTTCGAGTCTTCTATCTCTGGACTCATTAAACAAACATTGACAGACCCATGATGGGATTGAACCACTCCTTCTTAGGGTTCTTAAAAATACTTCGAGGGACTCGTCCGAAGGATGAACTTTTATCAACAAGCATATGTGATCCTCTTGATCCTCTTCAAGCTTGCGTAAAAATAAAGAGGTACTTGCCAGAAATGGTGGGGGAAAAATTTGGGAAAGGGATATGTTTCATCTTTGAGTTAATTGGCAGTAAGTGTCGCTCTTGAACATGACACCCCCTATTCATCATCCGAAGTTGGTTTGGGAAATCCATTTGCCTCTCAATCGATTTGATTACATGGTCTTTCCATGTGTCGTTTTTGAGTCAATGCTGCCAAATCATTGGTTGTGTCACCCTTATGTTCAAGAGCTGTCCATTTGAAAACCTCTATTGAGTCGGCCATCTGCAGTTATCCTTTCAATTTGTGTCGGCCTTCCCTGTGTCCAAAGTCCAATTGCTACATGCTCTGTTTCATCATCAAACTCTATTACTCATTTCGTGTCACTGATGGGGGATACATCAAGGCCCTCCTATGACAAGTCTTGTTTCATCGACTTCAGCACATTATCCGGGATTAAGACTTAGAAATCATTAAGTACCTTGAAGCTTACATGCCTCAATGGCAAGTTTCTCGCTTTCGACAGTGGGTTAACATCATTGACCTCTGATCAAAAGATTTCGTCGAGTGTTCGACATCAACTCATTTATTCACAGTCGATGGATTGTACTATAGTACCTTGGGAATCATTGACATTAATGGTGATCTCCCTCGCACTTGTTAACGGTATACATCAATGATCGGTAATCAAGTGGTTTCTACCATGTTCGACTTCGACACATGTAATCACATGGTCTGATTCGTACTTTGGGAGATAGGTTTGAAGACCCTGGATCCTATCTTTACATCCAGGTTGCGATGGAGTATATATATTTTGTGACACATAGATCCACTGTGTATGGTTCATGGCTATGTCATTTTGATTGCACATTTGTCGCACGGATCCACAGTGTATTTCGGCGGCTGTGCTATATTATGACTACATGGATCCACAATGTATGATTGGTGGCCATGCCCTTTTGTCTTTGATGTCATCAATATATGATCTGAGTATGGGAATGCCTACCTTGGACTTGATATATTTGATATTCTGCTGATGCTTGGTCGTTTGCAGGTCTCTGATTAGATGTGCTCTTAGTTCTTGACACACACACTCAGCTTACAAAGTCTATCGACTGTCACTGGTTCTGCTCTCAGACTTTGGGGGGCATTCTGTTATCCACATTTTTGGTCATCAGGATGATGTCATGACAGTGTCATGATAATAGGAAATCAAACTCTTTATTAAGAACATTTTCATGAGGAAGGTTACACTTGTCAGTTTCCAGAAAGAATAGTTTAAAAGATGGTTTGCAGGCTGCATATATACTCACCTACGGGAATCCTTAATTCCCGCAGGCTGCCTTCAGCTTGACTGTGAACTTCTCGCACTGTACTTGAAGTCAGGGTGCTGACATGTTTCTAAAGAAGGAAAATGGATGAGTTATCGATCCTTCTAGAAAGAATCTTCTAGAAGGATGAGTTGGCTTTCTAATGGTTGGCAAAATACTGACTTTCCAAATATCTTGGGATCATTCTCTATCCAAGTAACTAAGTTATCTTCTACTATATATTGAGGAGATTGCTCATGGAAAGGGTTAACAAGAACAAACAAGAAAGATTAGAAGCAAGCTAGTAAGAGATTGATTGGAGAATCAGGTCAAGACTGTATGGAGGACTGAAGCTACAACAGCAAAAGACAATAGAAAGAGCATCTTATGTGGTTGATTTTCTTCATGCACGAGCAAGTGTGTGTGTCAGAACTAGGAGCCATTGAAAGGAGATCTACGACATCAAGGCTCAGGTTGTTTATTTCTCTTTAAATTAATTCAATACATGAATAT
>CBVK0100670097.1:0-16322 GCA_900067695.1 Picea abies
CCTATATATATATATATATATATATATATATATATATTTGTATTATTATCATGAAATTTTAATTTGAAATGTTAAAGAAACATTTAAAAAACTTCCACTAATTTATGATTAAATTTATTTTCATTTGTAAATTAGATAATTATAAGTAAATACAAAACTAATGTGTAAAAATATCTTATAATTGAGAACCACATTTTTCAATTGGGTTTAGCTTGAGTGGTTTGTGTTTAGGGGTGTTTTTTCTACCTAGATTTAACTACGGAAATTAACATGTTGAGCTCGTTGAGCTCTTAAATGAACAAGTTATCTAAAAACTTTACCCCTGGGTACCATCCTCTAAATGAGGGGAAAACTAAAAGTGTATAATGTCTTCAAATTTAACCATAAAATCCATCATAATAAAATGATGTTTATTATGATATTTATTTTAAATTGAATATTGCACATTTATACCTTATTTATTTATTGTTGTAATTAGCATTGATATTTGAAAGATGTTTGACCTAAGTTGATATTGATATTTGAAAGATGTTTGACATTGATATTAACATTTACATAAGTTGTTTGGGGTTTGTGTCGTGTGGAGTTTGGAAGCAGTCAAGTGGTAATTACAACAAGTGATGAATTCACACATTAATGAGGGATACTCAACTAACTCTAAGAAGCCCAATTTAGCTAAGCTGGGGTGAGGAAAGAAAATTGGGTTCAAGACATAGGGTAAAGGAAAAGAGAAACTTGAGACTAAGGGAACAAGGGCAAAGAGGAGTGCTTTGTTATCCCAAAAGAGGTACTATGAGGAGACTCCTGAAAACATTTGGAATGCGGTCGAGGACCTAATGGGAACTGTTAGAAAGAAAATGAGTCTAACTTCCAAGCAGACCATTGAAGATGAGTTGCAGAGCTGGGTGGTCGACACAAGATTCTCTTACTCATGGGATGCAAAGGTTTTTAGATAAAAATAATTATATTAGATGGAAAAGACCTTGGTTTCCATTGCCCTAGGACAATAGGAGCTTCAACAACCAAAGGTTAAAGACATGCTTTTGAGGCTTAATACTAAGTTCACTATTTTCTATCGATTGGTGTTCAGACTGATCTTTGGGGTCACTACCTGGGATCAGAAAGATAGAGAAGGAACGATGGAAATCAAGGACTTCTCAAATGTAGTGGGCACTAGCACCAATCTAGTCATTGCAAAGGACACCAGCAAGCAGATGTCACAAAATAAAGGAAAGGGCCATTTCACTTTGCATACCGAGGCTCTTCTAAACCCCATGCACCCTAGGTATGTTAATTGCTTTCATGTTTTAGGGATACTATCTTCTATAGTATGACCAACCTGTGTCTTTTAACTATTTAGAATATTGTATAACTATATTTGATAATTCCAAAGAAAATATACAAAAACGAAAGGATATATACCAATAGGATAGTAGTAGTATATCTAGCAATGCTATGAAGATTGCTATGATTTACAGTTTGAGGAGCATGACAAGTAGTCATAATTTTGATCTCTTCTTTTTTATGGATCACAAACTACTTGAATTGTAACTTTTTGTACTATTGCTAATATATAAGTAGACCATCTTACAAAAAAAACACATACACACATAGACATTCTTAGAAATTTTCATAATTTTGCAAGGGATAGTCTTTGTATTCAATTTGTTATATGTGCCTCTTGGAAACTTTTATATGAAATGAACTAATACTAAGTCTCATTCTTGAAAACGTTTTACTTTTTTTTTTGCATCAACCCTTTGTTTGTATTGATTATTTCTCTTTTGCATTTGTTTCTGCACCTGTTCATGGAATCCCTTCATATATTCTACAAAATATTTTGCATATGCATTTGTTTGATTTGTTTCCAATAGTAATGGCAAATCAACCACTCCTCTAGGTGACCTTCCATTGACACTATGAAATGGACATTCACTTTTAAATCTGTATACTAAATTATTATACACAAATTCATCTTGTGCCAACACTAAATCACATTGTCTTGGCCTTTCACCAATGAAGAAACATAGCATATTTCCAAGACTTCTGTTAACAACCTCAATTTTCCCATTAGTTTGTGGATGCTAGGTCTAAACTGCAACCAAGTGTCCATTTTTTTCAACAATGTTCTTCCAAAATGTCCAATGAACTTATTGTCCCTCTCTGATGCTATACTCCTAGGAAATCCATGCAATCTAACAATTTTTTTAAAGAACAATACAACTATGTTGGTGGCATCATTATTCTTTTTACGAGGAATAAAATGTGTCATTTTAAAAAATATATCAACAACAACGAAAATTGAATCATTACCTCATTGGGTTCTTGGCAGGCTCAACAAAAAATCCATGCTAATGTATTCCCATGGTGCTTCCAATATCGACAATGGCATATACAATTCAATATTTTCACTTCTACTCTTTACATGTCAACAAATTTTATAGTTTTCAATGCATTTCTTGGCATGTCTAATCATTCTTAGTCAATAATAACACTTCTTATCTAATGGCATAGTCTTGTCAACACCAAAATGTCAACTTAAACCTCCATTATTTATCTCTCTAATAATATTTTCCCTCATGGATCCTCTTGGTATACAAATTTGATGGTTTTTAAATAAAAATCCCTCTTATACAAAGTAGTCTAAATATGGATTTATATGATAGCTCCACAGTTCCCTATTTGTCTTCCATGCTTCAACAAAATTTGGGTTTTCCTCTTATATTTTTTTCATCTCTTCCAATCCTATTACCTCCAGTGTCATAGTCGACAACAAGGTTGATCTTTTTCTCAAGGAATCAATAGCTCTATTATATTTTATTGATCAATGCTTCAATACAACTATGTAGCTTTGCATATATTCAGCCCACTTCATATGTTTTTTATTCAATTTAGATTGAATGTTCATATGCCTCAATGCTTGATGATCAATGTAAAGAACAAATTCTTTAGGAAATATGTAATATCTCAACTTCTTCAATTCTTGAATAATGGTATAAAATTATTGGTCATAAAGAGAGTATTTCTTCCTTGCACCATTCGAATTTTTGTTGAAGAAAGTGATTGGTCTTTCCTCTTTATTCGTCACTACTCCAATGGTTGTCCCCTAGCATCAAAATCAAATTGGAAAACCTTGTCAAAATCGGGAAGGGCAAAAATTATCCTTTTAGTGACTTTATTTTTTAGTAGCTCAAATCCTTTCTATGGAACAATATTCCATTTGAATTCTCCTTTCTTGATGCAAGCAGTGAAAGTTGCACAAATTCTACTAAAAATTACTAAGGACTTCCTATAAAAGTTTGTCATCCCACGAAAACTTTGCACTTCAAATGTACTCTTAGGAACTATCCATTTTATTATTTCTTTCACATTTTCAAGATCCATATTCAAGCCTTCCTGAGAAATTATAAACCCTAGCTAAAATAAATCTTCCTTCATAAATGTACACTTCTGCAGGTCTATAATAATTTCTCTTTTTTCAACATTTCCAAACTTGTATTAAATGATTTAAATGATCCTCTTTTGTCTTATTAAAAATCAAAATACCATCTTTAAGTAAACCACAACAAGCTTCCCTAAATAAGGTTTCAACACTTCATTCATTAATCTCATAAAAGTACTTGGAGAATTGGTTAATCCAAATTGCATGACCAACCATTCACAAAGCCCTTCCCGAGTCTTAAAAATAGTTTACATTCAACTTTTTCACAAATTGTAATATGATGATACCCACTCTTTAAATCAATCTTTGTAAAATATATTGTGCCTCTTACATAATTCATTAAATCATCCATCCTAGGTAATGAAAATCTATACTAAATTGTAATTCTATTAATGGACCTAGAAGCAATGCACATTCTCCATTCTCCACCCTTCTTTGGTGCAAGTGCAACAAATATTGCACATATGTTTAAACTCTCCTTGATCAAACCTCTTTCCAATAACTCATGCACTTGTCTATTAATCTCTTCATTCTCAATAAGTGTCATTCTATGTGGGGCTTTGTTAGGGAAACTAGAACCTAGTATGGAATCTATATGATGGGAAATACCCCTAACACGTGGTAAACTCTTAGGAAATTTCTTTGAAATAAATTCTTTAAAGTCACTCAATAACTTGTTTACTTCAAATAGAATCTCATTTCCCTTCACTTCCGGACTTGGACTCTTCAGGATAATATCAAAGTAGTACCTTGCCTTTCTTTCCTCTTTTAAGAATTCTTTCATTGAACATAATATGGCTCTTCTACTAGTGTTGTAATTGTTATCGTTGCTATTGTCCCATTTTTTCAACTTCATAGGAAACATTCTAATATTTCTTCCATGCTTCTCTGACATAAATCCATTCTTCCCACCATCACGAACTATTTTTCTATCACATTGCCAAGGTCTACGTGGGTCTACCCAATAATAGATGGAAATCATCCATTGGCACAATGCCACATAACACTCTATCAAGATGGGCTCCAATACGAAAGATTATTACAAATTGTTTAGATAGATTGACATGATTCCCTTTTTGTAGCCATGAGACCCTATAGGCATTGGGATGCATTCAACATTTCAAATTCAAATTCTCTATGATCTCTGTAGATCCTAAATGTTTTGTACTACCTCCATCTACAATTAAAGAACACCACTTAAGGCTCCAATGTTGAAAATGAACTTGAGATGGATTTCCTTTAATTTGGTTCCTTCTCTTCTACTTGGTTTTCTAGATTTAGTAGTGTCCTTCTAAACATCAAATTTTCTCTTTGTTCTTGTTGTACCTTGTCAAGATTATCACCAATTATAAATTTAGATGTTCTTTCAGATCCTCAGGCATTGTGTTTTTTTGCTTTCTTTCCTCATGTAAGTATATATATATTTTGGAAATTCAAAATATTTATGTCATAGTGCTTCTCACTTGTAGAAAATTATTGGGAATGGGGACCTTCCATCCCCTCTATCTCCAAGGTCTCCTCTTCCTCCAAAAGTTCCTCTTCCTCTAAAGGCTTCAATGATTTTCTCAAATATTTGGTCTACAACATTTTCACAATTTCCTTCCTCATTCGTAGTTACACTACTATGTCCTCTCCCAATTGTGCTCCTACCTCTATCTAGTATTGTCTTCCCATCAATACTATGATTTTTCCTTGACAATTTCTCCTCATCCTTCAAAACAAAATGGCAGGCTTCTCCGATCATCCTAATTCTCATTATGAACAACTCATGTAGATGGCATACCTCAGGCCATTGATATATCTAGAAAAAACCTCCTCTCCTTGATCACTATGCCTAGACCTAATTTAGAAAACGTATAAAATTCCTTTGTACTCTCCTTTACAATCATCTCCTTCTACCTAAGGTTCTGTAGCTTCCTAAATAAATTCATAGTGTAGTCAACAAGAATAAACTTACCTTTGAGTTTAGCAACCATTCTATCCCAAGTCTTGATTTTATCTTTTCCTTTCATTTCCTCTCTAGCTGCACATTGTCCCACCATAAGGATGCATGTTCTTTAATCTTCATGCATACCATGTTTACTCTCTTAGGATCTTCAATTTTCTACATGTCAAACAATTTTTCCATGTCTCTTTTCTAGTCAATTGGTTACTCCAGGTTCAAACTTCCTGAATAGGTAGGGGTTTCCATCTTGGGTTTTCCTCTTAAAATTGTTAAGGATTTTGTAATTATCTCATCTAGGGTTTCAACTACCTCAAATTCTTCATGTGGAGTCTCAGTTTCCAATTCATCATCATTCTGAATATCATGAGTTTCCAATACATCTCCTCTTCTCTAAGATATCTCAATGAAATTCAATATTCCTTGAATATATCTCAATTCCCAAGGTACATCATATGTAAAACCTCCAAGCTACATTATACCTCTCCATTTCATGCATGCTCCTCTTCTATTATCCATTTTGTTTCCTCTTGAAAAAATTCACCTTCTTCTAGTTCTACCCAACAAAATCTCCTTGCTAGAAATGTAAATTCCTCCAAATCCAATTCTACCCAACACTCTCCTCAATTGGAATTGTTCTCTTTTAGTAGGATAAACATGCTCTAATATCAAACTTGATGCAACCTTGTACATATTAAAAACATAAAACACACAAGAAAGGCCGCTAATTGAAAATTAACACTCAGAACACAACACTAATTTACAAGCATTCATACAAAATTCTAACTAAGGAAAGCACAATGCACAAAGAGGAAAGTATTCAAACTTCATAAAAAATTCTAACTAAGGCAAGCACCATGCACAAAGAGGAAAGTATTCAAACTTCACCATTGGCTTCTATTAAATCTTAGAATTTAAAAATTTACAATTTTAATGACTCAAAGTTTTCCATTGTCATAAACTAGATTCCAACAACACTTTGTTCTAAGTCTTAGACGGGCATTACAATGCCTCAAGAATCCACAAAACCTGGCTCATCAATAAAAATTAAATTTATGTGTCTTTGTTAGGCTATCTAAATTTTCCCTTCTTCTCTATTTTTTCTCTTTTCCTTCTCTTCCCTTTTCTATCTTCGTTCTTTTTCCAACATGAGCTATTTTTATGCTCCTTGATTTGATGTCCTCCTTCATTTACCTCGACGTCCTCTCCTCTTTCTTTCTCATAGGCGATTCTTAAAAACAAAACAAAGGCATCCCTTCTATTCTCCTTTTTCTCTTCTCCAAACTCGTGTAATAATGTTACAACAATCCACCCCATTAATTTCAACAACCTTTGTAAATGTGAAAATAATTATGGTACTTAAGATAATGCTAGGTGTGCTCTCAATCTATGGTTGAATAAGTTTATTAAAGGCCACCAAATGAATCGGTTCAACTATAAAAAAATTCCACCAAATATCACATGGTGGTTAACTTGGGCGGTTGAAATGATAAGGGAAAATGTGGGCCATTGGATCAAGAGAAAATATCCAATGGTAAGGAGGGATTTTCAGAGGTCAAGGTACTTGACGTCACCCAAGCCCTTGTGCCTTTGAAATGGACTAAGGTCGTCCAATCTAACCAATAGTTGGGAGTGATTTAAGAAGTCCCAACACCTTACACCACCTTGGGCTCTATCACTCCAAAAAGACTTGGTAAGGTTCTTCTACATCACGATAACACAACAATACTTGTTGATTAAACATTCACTCCATTAAACTAACTATGATTGAATGTTGGCATTTTATCTCCAACATTCCCTCTATAATAAATCATCTATAAATACAACACTTTCTAACACTCCAACACTCAACATAAAGACATGTTGAGAAACCAAATTACTTTTCAACACTCCAATTTAAATGCATGTTGAGGAACCAAAGTACTTTTTAACACTTCAATTGCCAACTTGGAAGAACCAAAGTACTTTTCAACACCTCATTGCCCAACTTAACACCTCATTGCCCAACTTGGAAGAACCAAAGTACTTTTCAACACCTCATTGCCCAACTTGGAAGAACCAAAGTACTTTTCAACACCTCATTGCCCAACTTGGAAGAACCAAAGTACTTTTCAACACCTCATTGCCCAACTTGAAGGCATGTCTAGAAACATATATATTTTATTATGAAAACCATCTTTTAATTGTTTTGATGATTCATATTCCTCTAATTTATTGGATGTGTGCATTCACCCTCCCGTAAATACATCATTTCAAGTTGTTTTCTAAATGTATTATATTAAATCTTTCACAAATAAAAAAAATCAACTATATATGTAAAATAGAATAACAATATTGTCAAAAATATCAACAATATAAACACAATCCTAACAATATAAACACAATCCTAACAACATAAACACAATCCTATGTAAAACAATTTATCACAACCAACCAACCAAATATATCAATTAACAATAACAACTTATAAATTCTAATTCACCACAATAAGATTCTAAAACTCTAATTACTGATGGATTTCCATCATTTGGCTCCTCAGCATAAGGAAATCAAAGCCAACCTTCCTTAGCATATAATCATTTTAACAAAAGCACATAAAAATGAAATAAACAAAAACTTATAAAATAATTTATTATTACATTAAAAGAAAATTTACCCTATAAATTTATAGGGTTATATGCTTTTTAAAATAAATTGTCGATCACAACTCACTCTCGACATTTGTCTTATCATTATTCACATATCTTTATTAAAATTGATATTGCATTAATTTAATGGTTGAGAGAAGTTAACTATGTCTTATCATTATTCACATATCTTTATTAAAATGGACATTGCTTTGATCACAACTCACTCTCGACATTTGTCTTATCATTATTCACATATCTAAATATTAAAATTGATATTGCATTAATTTAATGGTTGAGAGAAGTTAACTATGTCTTATCATTATTCACATATCTTTATTAAAATTGACATTGCATTAATTTAATGGTTGATATCAGTTAATTATGAATAGATGTTAAAGCTCAATGTTCAACAAAATTTCCTTATTAAAATTACATTGCATTCATTATTGGTTGAAAGCACACTCACTCAACTAAATTAATTATGAAGAGATGTTAAATCTCTCTATTGTTCCACAAAATATCAATAATAATTAAATTTCAAATATAATCTGAAATTTTAATTTTCATTCATTTCTAATTATCCATTAATTATAATTTTTAATTTCCATTAATTTTAGGTTTCGTTCACTGTTTTTCATTTACATACAGTTTATGAAGGGTTTCCAATTTCTGTTGGTAATGAGAGTCACAAATGAAAAACCATTCAACCAAATTAACATAGGTTAAACATCCATGATTTTCTGGGCAGGGTTTGGATTGGAATTTGGTGATAAAGTATGATTCCAGTGGGAGTTATGATCCTGATCTGAGAATATTTTGAATTAATCCCTCAAATTGGATTGTAATCATAGATATCTAGTTCACTCAATTTAGAGCATTTTCGAGACAAATTAAGTAATGTGATTGAAGAACTAATAATTCAGAGATACATTATCTGTACAGATACTATCTGTACTACATTTAATTAACATTATGGACGTTTTATCATTTCAAGTTGATACTATATTAACTTTTCTTGACATACAAGATCATACATTTTATGCTGTCATGGAAGCGGATGTATGTGATGTTATTTCCCAAGCCGAGCATTTACTAACTTAACAACTGAGTATGCCTCTGCACTTATATCTCAAGCACCTCTGCTTCACATTACTAAAGTTCACAGATTTTACATTTGAGATACAGTTTGTATTTCCAAATGATCACAACTCATCTAAAGTTCTAAACTCCGCACTTGGCTCAAATATGAGGACAGTACGCTGAAAGATTTCCTCGCGTTGGTTATTAGGGTTGTATGTTGTTCATCTGCTGGAGTGCTGGCTCTTAAGGAACGATCCGCTCTTGCTAATCTCTCGCACAGGCTTATCAGTCAGGCGAATCATGTTGTAAGACATTGCGCCCATTATGGCACCGACCACAGGTGCAACCATGTATATCCAAATGCTTGTATATTTGTTGCCAGATACAGCAGAACCTATGGTCCTGGCAGGATTCATTGAAGATCCTGAAATTGGACTGCAAAAGGGAAATAAAATCATGTTATTCTATACTGGTCGATACTGACACGGGATCATTAATGGTTCTTCAAGATAAGGTTAAAACAAAAGAAGCATGCGTGGAAGTATGAGGGCAGAGAATTAATACCCAGCTACGATTACATTCATAGCAACGGTCGTTCCAACTGCCAATCCTGCCAATTCTCCTATCTGTGCAATTGGAAATGCGTGATCATTATATTCACAGTTATTATTATCTGAAATTCAAACTGTGCATACATATTTCATCCTTTATCTATTAGTAGTGAAAAAATCAAAGGAAATCAGTATGACATTCAAGGAATACAGATAAGCCAAGTAATGGAGGGGTAGTTACAGAGATATACCGCTCTAGTATCAGTAGCGACCGCAGAAACCACAAACATCAAGAAAAAAGTGACAATAATTTCCAAAACGAAGGACTGCATGGTTGAGCCAGCGGGGACTGTGGCTGCCATGTGTGCCACTTCTCCAAACATCAAACGGAGGACAAATCCAGCAGAAATTGATGCAAAAACTTGAGCTCCGATGTAGGCTGGAACCTGTGATTCCAATCCAATAAGAGCCCAGCGAATGTCAATCCTCATCAATTATATCTATTACTTTGACTAACTATCCAAGCATCCAATCCTTATGATTCATTCGGCTTGCTTGCTATTTTATCTTGGGAGAAATATTGCATACATACTTGAGTCCATGGAAATCTCCGCACAACTGCAAAGGCCAGGGTCACTGAAGGATTCAGATGAGCTCCCGAAATATGACCTATGGTGTAAATTAAGATCATCACCACCATTCCCCAAACAAGCGACACACCGAGATGAGTGATGGAACCATCGGTTTTCTTGTCAATAATGACTGATCCACATCCTGCAAATATCATGAAAAACGTCCCAATAATTTCTGCTACCACCTGCACTGAATAAATCCAAGATAAAATGCATTGAACGATAACAGATTTTTGTTTATTAGAACAGAACCCACATCTCACAAAATGCAAAGTGTATTAACAGAACAGGAATTCACCAACAGGAATTCAGTGTCGTTCATATCTGTAAAAACAACAGTACAGAATCCATGGTACAATTCTACAAATAATTTAATCAGAAACCCTAAAAATGTAACCTATTTCTTAATTTGCGATGGCCTCAAGGTCCCAAGGATCTGCAGATTCAGCATAGTTTATTTTTTCCACATTGAATTTTGAGTCTATGGCAATAGTCCTTTTGGATTCTAAGGAAAACACCACATGATTTCTTGGGTTAATTACATAAAAGAGAAAGCCAATCACTGCATATAATCCAACTTATCTCGGTCTGTGTACATAATTTTCTTTTGGGTTCATAGATTCGGGAAAAAAGGGGGCTACACTTCGATTCTGACAGGCGAAATATGGACATGACAGCCATGAAAGATAAGCATTCAGAATCCTACCTTCCGAGCAAACGTAAGAGATGGCATCCATGACCAACATATAATGCGTCCAGGATCATGGCTTTCCATTCTGTTCTCTTCAACGTCTCTACAACACATATTTTCTTGCTCAGGAATAATGTCTCGAGATCCTGCGTTTAGGCAAGGTAGAGAGGGCGACGGGCAAGAGGGCGATGTCGTCCTCATTTTGTTGGAAGTCAATTCTGTAGCCATATTCAGGCGGTCGAAGTTTCTCTAAGATAATTATTTCTCTGAGAGAAAACAAATAGTTTTGAATGCCTGATTTGCCTTACATTCTCCTCCCATTTATCCTTACACAGTCCAAGTCTAATCAAATTGTCATGAGTGCCTTGATCATTCCAGTGGAGGCAATCAAGATAAACTCTAATCTTCAAATCAATCCTCCTCTTGACTTCAATTGGCGCCGTACTTCGTCTTCAATTGATTCTGTAGACGGAAAAAAGCTCGATCAACCTTGAGTACAGGCGCTCTTGCCACGATCCGAGCTGGCTGGTCGGATTAATGCAATTTACAGGCGATGGAGCATTGCTTTCTCAATCTTTCATGCATCAAACCTGCATGATTTGCTTGCTTGCTTATATCCTTTTCTGAAATATGAACTGCTAAGAACAGGAAAAATCGTCATGTATCTATAAATCTTCAAAAAAAAAGCTAAAATATTAACCTGACCTCCATGATCTTTCCGAGAATCCAGTTAGTGAATCCTTGTTTTCCTGTCTACCATCGCTCCATGTGAACGCCAGAGTTGAATATTATTTTCTTCGATAGCAGAGCTGAGAGGAGTTGTTTTTCTGTCTACCACCGGTCAATCTGAACGCCAGAATTGAATATTATTTTCTTCGATGGCAGAGCCGTTGATTTTGTGGGTGTATCTTCTATTTTTAAACGTAATTGTTTTGGATAACCCACAAGAATAAGCAATGCTGTCGTTGGACTTATCCATGATGCCTGGAAACTCGAAGCCTGCATCGCTTTCTTGTGTTTTAAGTTTTTAATGCAAATTTCACCGGCCAACGACCCTATAAATTATATTCGCTTCTAGGTGAACGAACACAATCAAATAACTTTTCTATTTTCATTATCTAATTCTTATCTTATCTTCAATGATGGTTTGAAGCACAATTCTAATACGGAATATTTTCAATAATTCTATCCTTATCTTCCAAAAAGGAGTGGGTTAACTCGGGAGTAGCAATTTTTTTTTAGATTTATTTTTTTCGGGTTTTTTGATAGTTTTTTTTTTAATTTTTGGCTAATTTATAATTTTATCAATTTTTTTGAGTATTTGGATTGGTTTACAATAGGATAAAACTTTTATCATGAAATTTTAAAAAACATAAAACCTTGATCCATAAAAAAAATTCAAATTAGCCTAAAAATAAATTCAAAACTATTTTTTTACCTGAAAAACTGAAAAACTAAACTTGAAAAGAAAAATTGCTTCTGAATTAACCTACTCCTACTCCTTCCCGAATGTTCTGAGAAACACTCTTTTAATACGATATAGTTTGAAAGTTTTTCAAAACATTTTGTCGTTTGATCATGTTCCTGATTAGTTAGTCAAATATCAAATAATACCCATTTTTATTTTATTTTATTATTAATGGTCACGAACGTTATTAGATTGTATTTATAAATATACAAAGTAAGTCAACATTGTTTTGTTTTACAATAATTATCTTTGATAACCACTTACCAAAATCCTGATTTTAAATCAAATTTTGAAAATATTTTTACATTAACAATCTTTGTAACCAAACTAGTCTTATTTGAAATGGGGTATGTATCATCAGCCAAGAGACCTTATTTAAAGGCTTATAATTTATTACTAGCCTGAGAATGCCTCTTACTTGTTCAGAATGTTTATTTACATAGAAACCATAACAAAATTGTTTTGTTGTACAGTATTTTATATTCTTACAAATAAGACAAAATTGAATTTTGGATGAGGGTGGTAATTACACGTAGTTCTCACCAAATTCTCTTAAACACAAGTGGACAACCTCGTGGATTTTATCTTCTCCTACTTTGATTTTATGGACATGAGTATTTAGCCCTATTAAGTATTATTATATTTATTTTCTTCTTTGTGAGATTCGTTGGAGTATTAAATTCCACGTACATAATTTCTCCAATAAGTACATTTAGTCTTGTGGCCTTTTTAAGGAAATGTTATTTAAATAGAGAAGAATATGAATGTTTAGGATGTTCTTGAGTACTTAATAATTTTTTAAGTTTTAGATAAAATTTATGGTCTTTTTTTTTCTATAATCCTTAAAGCATTGGGGGCTTTATATTTTTCCATTCGTTAGGATATGTTTTTTCCTTTTGGGTTTTATATAAACTTTAATTTTTATTGCTTTATGCATATTTTTTTTTTAATTGATAAGTTAGATTAAAAAACTTTGGATTATTTTTTATTATGGTTCAAATTCTTTCAAACGCTTGAACCTCACAATGAACTTCTTTTTTCCTTATCCTATTTGAGTCAATACCTAATTTAGGAATCACTTGATTGCCAAATCAATCTCTCCTCTCACCAAATTTGGTGTCGGCGGGTTGTTATCACTTTCTGTAATTTTCAGAGGTTGAAGAAGAAAGAATAGAGGCAACTATAAAACCAATTTGGAAGTTGGGATCTAGCTCTGTTAGCTTCAACGAGGGATCTCTTTGTAAGATTTAGATTTGTTTGGATTTAGAATATTAAGCTAGTTGTGATAGTTCAGGATTTGTTTGTTTGTTTGAAATATTTGGCTGATTAAATGCTTAGATTACCATTGGGCTATAGGGTCTGTCTCTTAAAATAAGGACATGTTTCAGCTTTTATAAGGTTTCTTCACAGGGCAAGATAGTTAAACTGTTTGGATCTGATAAATTTAGATGAAGCGAATGGAAATAAATGAGAGGAATTCCATCAAGTAAAAGAGCAATTAAGAATTATTTTACTTAATTTCAGTTGAAACCATAAAAATCATTCAAATCGAGAAACAAAGTCTATTGAAATAAATTATGTCCGTTTAACCTTCTTTTGAATAATTAGGATTGGAAACACATAAAAACAATAACAATGAATGAAAAACATAAAGAAAGAAAGATGCAGAAGATAGCTTTCTTCGATGAAAAAATAGACCCTAAATACTTCGAAAGGAGAAGTATTTATACATTTATTTACAAAAGATCCTGTCATAAATGATCAGGATATATTTTAGGGATATTGAAACTAATTGTATCTCTAATTACAAAAATAGAGGAATCTTTATATATGCTCGGATTTCTAGTGCTGATTTGTTGGAAGTTGTTGATGATTTGTCCCTTTGACTTCTTCTTAGTTGTTGGTCCTTGTTGGCTGAAAAATAGAACTCATCTTTAATCAAGT
This sequence comes from Picea abies, assembly GCA_900067695.1. Lineage (NCBI taxonomy): Eukaryota > Viridiplantae > Streptophyta > Pinopsida > Pinales > Pinaceae > Picea > Picea abies. Next base: position 14,381 of record CBVK0100670097.1, read on the forward strand.
AACTCACATAACTTGTCCCACCTCATTTTACTTGGGATCGACATTTTGAGTAATTTCTTGTAAATTTCATCCATCTATGTGTATTTAGCAAAAGTGGGTTTGGTGATGAAAATATGTTTGATTTCATGTTGAATGTTCAATTCAAACTACAATGTTTCCAGGAATGCTTTCCCAGTGATGCTTCTTTGTATTTCTGCAAATTTTGAATTGTCTTTTGCCATTGTCTTTAATTTATGGTTATAATCAGGAAAGGTGATTAACTTGTCATTCAACACTAACAAACTAGGTAGTCCTTTCTTGTTTAACACCTCAAACTTGTTGAAGATCCTCTGCACACCTATGTCCATAACCTGAGATTTTTCTTCCAATTGTAACATGAGGCCTTTCTTAGTTAGAACCTTTTTTTATTTCCAGGATAGTTTCAGTTCTGTCCTCTATCTCCAACTCCTTGTATGGACATGTCTTCCATAGATTTTACCAATTTATTTGAGGCATCTGAAGTTTGTGCTAGAGTTGATGTTGATGTAGAAATTTATTTTGTTCTTATTCCTATCAAGGGCACTGCATCTAGTGGAACCATGGCCAACTGTGCATTCTTCTCTTTTTCCTTAATCAACTTGTCCATCTCTGCTTCCATTTCCCTAATCTGTGCATTTTTCTCCATAATCAATTTGAGCATTTCTTCTTTTTGGATTTCTGTCTCAACTACTTCTTTCGTTTGTGAATCTGTTGTTGTTGGAAGTTTTAGTTGTTTCCTGAGTGATGCTATATCAATAGTCTTCTTCTTTATCAACTCTTCTACTGCTTTGACATTAGCTAGGTCATATCCAATCTTGAGAACTAATTCTTCTAGTGATTTTATCTTATTATCCTTGGCCAACGAAGAGATCTTTTCAGTCTTTAATTGAGAACGGATATTAGTAAGGGATACCTATAATTTGGAAGTTGTCATTGAGTTGTTTTTTAGGGTTGAAAAGATCATCTCCCCTGTCTGTCTATGCATATCCATTTGATCCATAGGATGAACATCCTTAGTATCAAATTCAAAAGAAGTTTTCTTGCAATCAATTGTTGTCTTTGGATAGGATACCTGTGCCTGTAAGAATGTCATTTGCATTCTTCCCTTCTCTGTGTCAAAGGCTAACAAAAGTCTATGCTGAGTAGTAGAAGTCTGTTTCCAAAATTGAGTATAAGTACTGTTATTGAGAAGTTCATTATTTTTCTTAATTTCCTTATACTTGTCAAAGATATTTGACTCCTTTTCTCTTTGAATTGATTCATATGTTAGAGTTGTGTGTAGATTTCTTTGTGAAGTTGGTGATGATGGAGATCCTGCAAACAAGCTGTCTGACTGTGTTGAAGAGTGTGGTCCTTCCAAAACTATTGTAGATTTGATTTCTCCATCTTTGAGAAAACCTGTTGTGTGAATGGTTTTAGTCCTCTTCCTATATACTTGAAAATCATCTGTTGAGACCTCTGTGACTGAAGGAGAGTCTTCATTCCTTGATATTTTCTCTGCTTGCCTCTGAGGTGTGATGGTCTGTGAAGTGGTCATAGACATAGGTTGTTCTTCTTCTTCTTGGAAGGTTTTTTCTTCCCCCTCATCTTGGTTCATGTATTTTTCAATCTCTGGTCTTTGTGTGTGCACATAGGAAGTGGTATTTTGTTTGGTTCCCAGCTCATAAATAATGCTAAATGGGTCATATGACCAAGTGAATCTTAGAGGAAACTTCATCTGTCTCAAGAGAATGTCTGCTTCTTCACTTGCTGCTCTGTTGTTGAAAATGAATGGTCCTATCTGAGTTTTAATTCTGAATTGAGATTTCTTCTTGGCTGCTACAAAATGGATTTCATCTGAATTTATCATCTGCCTTATGTATTCCAATGAAAAAATCCTCATTGGGAGGTATTTAGGCAACTTGTATGGTGGCAGCTCACATCC
>CBVK0100670098.1:0-16320 GCA_900067695.1 Picea abies
GTAACATTTTACAACAACGTAAACTACAATAGAATAAGAAACCCTTCCTCGTACAAAATGGGACAACATAAAGGTCCGTGATAAACAAAATTCCAATAAATAATTGCTACAATTATTGGTATCTCGTCAACATATTTAGACAATATGTCCACATTAAACAAAATGTCTAATTTTTATAGGAAATCATTCCAAAATATAAAGCTTACATGACATTCAATTATATTGATAGTCGTTCATCGCTCGAACTAATGTCATTGTCCACATTGCATGCATGACTCATTTATTCATCACTTGCAAGGAATATTGTACTTGGGTTATTTGTGATGCTTTGTTGATCAACTTGCTTTTGTTCCACCTCTTCATGTTCCATCTACAAACATAGAAATAATGTGTAATGGGTATATCTCATTTAATAGTATAATATGTGCAATTGTGGAAATCGATAAGCATAGCATAACAATGAGTGCTTCATAAACAACACAAATTTTATGTTGGCTCCACTCCATACTTTGTTTCTTACAAGTTTTATATGCCATGACAAAGTATAGATATAATTGAAAGTTTATTGTTCCAATATTTATAAAACAAGGGATGTAAAACAACATAGCTACTTACATATTATTCAATTAACCCTTGATACTCCAACATATACTTACAACCCATACACAATTCAATGTTAATCAAATCTTTAAAGAACCCTTTCTTTGTACATGAACATCTTGTAGAGAACATCCATGGACGATTGCAAATCAATTAAAAGATAAATACCACAACAAATATGAAATGTTAAGTAAGGAAAAAGAAAATACTTTCAAATTTGGAGACAACCCTTTTCTACCTTGTCATCATGTCTTATATGTTGAAGGATTTCCATTTTGTTTTCTTTTATACAACAACAAAACAATTGAAAATGAGTATTTCATGCAATAAAACTCTATGATTACACATATAAAAATAAATATAAAAAATCAATGATTATATAAGCTGGATGCACATTATTATTAGGATAACTCTTCCCATGATTCATCTATTCCTATTTCTTTGACTATCTCCTTGTACACTTTTTTGGACATCCCTAATGACACGTTTATGATATCATCTTGTTTGACATCTTTACTTTTATTAATCTTCATAAAAAACAAAACACACACATAGTAAAAATCAATTAATATTTCTATGAAGTAAATATGGTAGACATATTATTTTGGTAAATTTTTTGAACTAGTATATACATAAAATGTTTAGCAATAATACTTTATAATTGTTTCTTTTTTATTATTGCAAGTTTCATAGGTCTCATTGCCCATTGCTCTGGAAATGCTTGTTGTCTTTAAATATAATTGGGTTACTGGATTCATTGGATTTATTTATGTAGTATGAGTGAAAAGAATGTCTATGTATTATTTCCAGTATATCCTTCATAGTATTATAAAACATCCCCCCCGACATTAACTTCTAGTACCATTCTAGATGATTTGAGGACCAATTCATCATCATTTTATATCCTTTGTATTTTTTTTTCTTGAGAGGGATTTATGTTCCCCCGTTGGTGTTCCATTTATAACTTTCGACATATGCAAAATCAAATGTTTGAAACCTATTAGATATTATTGTTAGGAAGTATAGTTTTAATGAAAATTCAAAGAAAAGCTTGATGGTGATCACCTTTTGATCCATCTAATTCCCTTGTTTGGAACATTTCCATAAAGCTTTTACACTCTTTCCACTCGATTGCAAACAATCTTATCAAGTTTTTCTTTGCATGACACATGTTAACCAATACACATCATTAAAACTCACAAATAATTCAAATATATTACTTTTATATTAAAACTTCAAGCAACTTGCCTTGTTCTCTTCTTAGGACATGCCTCCTTCATGCTTGTTGTTATGTTTTTTCCCCTTATATTATATCAACAAAAGTCCTACATAATGAAAACAAGAGAGTGGGGTTTGAGAGGTTTTGTTAGGGAAAACAAGATATTTTAATTAAAGTAATATAAATACTCTCACACTCATGAGTATTAAGACAAGTGGATTAATTTTATCCCTTGATCTTTTTTAATTTTCTTTCTAAAAAGTTCCCCTTCTTTTATTTAATTACTTAGGAAACCTAACACTAAATCTCGCACTAAACTCAACGCTAAACCTAGTGCTAAATTTAACGATAAACCTAGTGCTAAATCTAATGCAATCAACACCAATTTTAGAGCTAACTCATGAAATAACGTCGAGTTTAGTGCCTCCCATGAAATAACACTGAGTTTTAATCAAAACTACCAAAAAAATCACTAAAAAGGTAAATGGAAGCTAAAAAGGATGTTTGTTACACATCAAAATTACTCACTTCAATGATGATCTATTGTCGTCATTACAAGTGTCGCAAGTGTCGCATTTTGGCCGCAAGTGTCGCAAACATCATACTGTCATCTTGCCTGTGTCGTGTCTCAAATGACATCACAAGGAACACTTCAAGACACCCTCAGAGACTGGTTAAAGAAGGAGAAATCATTTGACAAAGAGTACAAAGCCTTTGCCTTGAGAAAAACCACTTAAAACTGAATTTTAAAGGGAAACACTCCCCTACCCACTAGCAGGGAGTGCTAGCGCTCCTTGCCCTCTTTTGGGGGAGTATTGTAGTGCTCTGTGCCCCATTCTGGGGGAGCGCTAGGCTTTTTGAGGAAATCTTGGGCAGCGCTCCCCTACCCACTAGCAGGGAGTGTTAGCGCTCCTTGCCCTCCTTTGGGGGAGTGTTGTAGCGCTCTGTGCACCATTCTAGGGGAGTGTTATGATGTTGAGAAAATCAGGGGAAGATCCCTCTTATCTCTGAAATCAGTTGGATTCGAATCTGAGGTCAAGGCTAGATCTTAGGGAGGATCCACAACTGATGGAGAAAGATCCTCAACCTATGCCAAGAATCTCTAAGGTGGTTAGGCCTCTCCAAGCCTATATAAGGAGGCCTCCTCATGGTGAAAAGGGGGGACATGGAAGACATCAAACTTACGATCTCATAAGGGAGAATAATCAGTGAAAGCATAGTCATTTTGATTGTGGATCATTTGAGGAAGGGGTTGGACAAGGAGAGATGGAAGAGGCTGCTGCAACTTCATCAATGGTCTGTAAGTATCTCTTTTGCGTTCTCATTAATACATGTGCTTGGCCTATTTCCTTCAAGATTGTGTATACCTACATGGACTTGTCTTTAATGGATATATCTAGTTTCAAACTAATCTTGGTAGAATAGAAAGCATGCTTTGTCTTTGATTGGATTGTAGGACTTGTTGAAGAGCTTGAGGATCAGAGCTCAACTTGGACTGGGCAAGGACAAACATCGTAAAAAGGTACATCTTCTTCCTCTTCTCTATAGATTAGCTTAGCTGGGTTTAAAGGGATTTCAGTGATCAAAGTTAGCACCTTTATGTCTTGGTCTTAGAAGTCTAGGATCGAAGAGGGAATTCACCTGTCCGCAAGGGGATTTTCCTGTAACAGAAATCGACGACTCCACTGGGGACCAAAGCTTTCAGTTTTGGTTTCCTTCCTTGGTATTGTTTTTTGGCCTTTGCTCACTTTAGATCTTATTCATTTTGTTTTTCTGATTCTTAGTTGTGTTGTTGGCTCTTGGATTCATCCCATACACACTGAATTTCAGAATTTTCTTGAGTTTTTTGAATTCTGGGCAAGTTTTTGTTCTTCTGAGAGACTAGTGTTCCCCTACCTCTACAACCAAAGTGCTAGCACTCCCTTGCAGGCTCCCATGGAGCACTACAACACTCTGGTGCCCTTGACACCAGAGTGCTAGTCTTTTTCTGCTAAAATACCTTTTGGGAGTTGATCTCTGAGTTTAATTTTTTGTTGATTCATCTGCTCAGGGTTATCACCATCTCAGTGTGTCTTTGTTTTGGCCTCCAACAGTTTGATTTCTAAGAATTGATGATGTTTTGTTTGGATTTTTGACATCTTCCTTCCTTACTTTGAGTCATTCTTCTTCTTTGAGATTTGGAGTCGAACTATTGTTTTTTTCATTTATCTAATTGAATGAAAGATGTTGTAAGGAAATTCAAAGATCTATCCACTGTTCCATTTGAAATTAGAGGTCATTTTTCCCAATACATTCCTCTTGTATTTACTTAGATTTTCCCACCTTTCAAATCACTTTTATTGTTTGTTCATCATCCATTAGCCTTCTCCTACCTTCACTAGCAATTTCACCAATTTTTATGCATTCTGGGTGAGTTTTTCTTCATTTGTTTTTACAGTTTTTTGAATTTCTGGGTGGATTATCGTCCCCCTGTAGGCCATATAAGAGCGCTAGCACTCCCCTACAGTGCTTTAGGGAGTGCTGCAACACTCTGTGCCCTTGAGACAAGGAGCGTTGGTCTCCTTTTTGGAGGAGTTTTGGCCTTTTCTGCTCAGATTTTCTCAGCTTGTTTTGTGGAAGTATTTACCCAGACTTTGTGATTGGTTTGTGAAGTTATTTAGGTTGATATTCGGTGCTTACCACCCCTTATTGTCTTGGTTGGAGCTTGAAAATTTTTTCAAAATTTGAAATTTCCCTTTCTAGCTACTTGTTTTGTTGGGACAATTTGAGTGATTTCTCTTTCTCTCTGTCTTTTCTTGGATTCTTCTCTGCATCTTCTTGTACTCCTTGAATGTTTGTCAGTTATTGAATCCTTGATTGAGTTCTTGTTAGAACACGTTTATACTTGTTTTCTTTCAGTTCTCATTTCTTTGAGTGCATGCTTTGTTTGAAACCTTTGTCGCTTCGTGTCTTTTGCATCTGCATATGACTCTTTCTTCTGATTGAAAGTTGTGGAGCATTGAAGGATTTGTATTTACTTTCTTTATACATTATAATCAAGCAAAGAATATAGATGCATTCTTGCTTTTGGGTAGTGAAACTAGTTTGCATTTGAAGTAACGAAATTGCATGGTTTTTGGCATTTTTTAGTCTTAATGCCAAGAATCGTTTATTGATGTATAGTCTCTTTGACTCATTTCTTGAAGATCTTGACATTGATGAGTTTAATAAAAAAATTGGGATATTATGCAATTGGGAATGATAAAAGTTTTCTCCTTCTCGTAATATAGCTTTCATTGAAGTGAAATATTTGCATTCTCATTTCTTTGCATTGTTTAGAGTCGGTCAAAACATCATTTAGTCCATTCCATGTTCCTCTTGAGTAAACAACAGCCTTAAAATCAAGCGCTAAACTAAAATTTATCAGACATTTTTACATTTTCTGTTAGCAAACCTGTAACATACCCACTACCTAAATCAACTTTTTCGTTTAGTTCTCAACTATGAGAATCCCCGAATCTTGCCTCAGCGAACTACCAACCCTGAGCAACAGGTCTTTCATTCACTTATACGGCTCTCTACACCTAACCGTGGCCTTCCCCTAATGACAATTTCAGTTTTTCAGGGTTTTATCCTTTCGAATGTCGAGGGTTCCTATGCCCTCGATTCTCCAATCTCCGATGCACTCCAAATTCCACTAGTCCCCCTTGGGCTAGTCTTTTGGGTCCATACGACCTCTCTCTCATAAGACCGCAACCTTGTCCCCCATCAGAGTTTCGGACTTTCCAATGCTGAAATGAAAACATCCCCAGGACTCGCGATTCCTCGAATCCCGACGCGTTCTTTACGCGCTAGCTCTTCTGGCTAGGCTCCTAGCTCACATGACCACGATCCCCGTGACCGCAGTCTTATCCCTCGTCGGGGCTACGGGGTTTTCAATACCAAAATGTAAGGGCTCACGGGATTCCCAATCCTTCGAACCCCATCTTCCCGCTATGCTGACAGCTGGCAACTCCCGTCCGCCTTTAGCTTAATCAACGGTCATGATCATCTAATGGGTAAACGGTCCCTGATCTCCCTCGGAGTTCGGGGTTTCAAATGTCGAAGAACATTTGCCTACGGGACTACCGATCCCTCAAATCCCGATTCTCTGCCAGGTTGATAGCTGGCCCATACAATGGCGCCTCCTTCCTTGTCTGTTGTGTGGACAACTGGCTTCCACTCATCGGGGTTTCAGACTTCGCGATTCCAAAATGTATAAACAAATTGTCATCAGGATTCCTGATATCCCGATAACACAAACGTCGATCAACAATCTTCCTATCGGGACTTTCACCGACGGCATCGATTGCTGCCATGTGTCCTCTTCTGATGGACGGTCCCGATTTTCTCCAGGATTTGGAGACTTGCGATGTCCTAATTCTTACGGCCTCAGGAACCCCAATTTCCCGACGTTGAATATCCCAACTCTCTACGGATTTCTGACACCTGTCTCCCCAAATGGACAGTTCAAATCTTGCCAGGGTTTTCACCTCGGACTTCCCCGAACTCCTGTCCCCGGGAATGTCGATATCCTGAATCCCGATAGCATACCTTGATCTCCGCCACGTATATCCTCAAACGGACGGTCCAGATCTTCCCAACATTTCGAGACTTCTGATGTCCTGGACGCCTTGTCCCTAGGACTCGCGAAATGCCAAACTCCGACTCCCTGCGGATCTCTGACACGCGTCTCAAGTGGATGGACGGTTCAGATCCCTCCTCGAGTTTTCGAGACTTGAAGTGTCTCGATTTTCTTGTTCTCGAGAATCCCGATATGCCGATGGCTGGGATCCCGATGGCAACCCTCGGACGGCTCCGGTCCGATCCAACGGTTGACAGGTAATTGGTCCAAGATCTAACGATCTAGATCCATCCTTCCTGCGCACACTACAAAGACTAAACTCTAAGCATCTTAACCCGATCCAACGACCGATGGGATTTCTGATGAGATCCGACGGCTCAGATTGTCCCACCTTATGCATTCTTCCACTACTTTGTGGATGTAGAAAGATCAATGGTCCAAATGTTCTCCTGGGTCATGGGATCTATGATCCCGATTTCCTCGTTGTTCACGAAGATAGACGAAAAAAGGGGCAAGGTATGTGACGCCCTCGTTACTTCCATCAATCTAATGGTCGTGAATGGCTATGGGCCATCCGACGAGATCTCATTCATCGATTTGCTACGTATCCCTACACTGCTACCTTGGAACCTTAAGAGGGTCATTCCTCCTCGTACAGGGTTAATAAGACTTGCGCGTTCAAGTCCTTTTTCTGGGTTCTTGGTGAACCTTTCTAAGGAGGGAAAGTCTCTGTGACGAGATCTATTCCGGGGCATCCCTGGAGACAGGTAAGGGAAAACAGCTTCCCAAGAACGGGCTGGAAGCCTAACTTAGTTCAACCTAGGCATAATTAGATTCTTTTATCAACATACGTCATGCATGGTTTCCTCTGTTATGAGCATATATCTATTCATTCTTATCAAACACTGCACATACATTCTTACACAGTAATCATTCACAATTTCACAGTTCTATGAGCATATACATATATATATCATTCTATGAATTTCAAGATGCAATATGTAAAACACTTATCAGAAATAACACCGGAAATGGGTGCAACTACTGAGAGGGGTGCTCGTTTCCACCCAACCGTAGGCTCATCGACTCCCAACGGATTTACCACTAGCCACCCCCGAGCTGAGACCACAATGCTCTGAGACTGCGTCTCTCTGTCTGCTAGTGACCAGGAGTGAAGGTTGCAATCCCTCCTCTCTGCTATCACTCACTCTGCATAATGCCAGAGTTCCCCTCGCGTCTGCCCTCCTAATCGCTTCTACCATACGCCTTATCCTCTCGTGAGGTTGCGTGTGGCACGATTACCCTCGCACCGATCAGGCCTGACGGCTCTACGGATGGGCGGTTCACCATCCCATCCCTCATCAAGCCATCCGCCTACTAGCCTGCGAGGCATTGAATTTCAGGGCCAGCGAGTCGCTTTTGGTTCTCCGTGCCAGTGGAGTCCAAATACGGTATTTAATTCTCGGTGGAAGTTAACGCCACCTTTTCAGGTGCCTTCCACCGCCATCGTGGTCTCTTTTTCTGCACATCCCCTCATCAACAGTCCTACAATAAATTCAAAATGTTATTCACATTCATTGACCTCTTCCTCAAGGTCCATTTACATCACATATTCATATTTATGAGTTTGCCATAGTTCTTGGCCAGTCCAGTTATATTTACAAGCTGGGGGAAAGAGGGTGTTACAATTCCCTCCCCCTTAAAAGGAACATCGTCCTCGATGTTCTTATCTACTAACATGAATTGCATGTACATAAGTAAACAAAATCGGATATGCCAGTTTCATGGCATCTTCCATGTCCCATGTAGCCTCATCTAGGCCAAAATGTTTCCACTGCACCTTGACCTGTGCAATGGTTCTGGTCCGGAGCTGGGTTTCCTTTCTGTCTAATATGCATTGGGGTTCTGGTAGAAATTCCCCTTCTGGTTCCACCTCGATCACAGACCAGTCAATTATATAATTAGCATCATGTACATGTTTATTCAATAATGAAACATGGAAAACATTATGTGCTTTTACTGTGGGGGGAAGTGTTAGCCGATAGGCTACAGGTCCCACTCTATCGAGAACCTCAAAGGGTCCACAATACCGGGGTGCCAATTTGGCACAAGCTCCCATTTTCAGGGAACTCCTTCTAGGCTTAATTCTGAGATATACATGGTCTCCCATTTTGAACTCTCTTGGAGTTCTCTTTTGATCAGCATAACTTTTCTGTCGATTCTGAGCGATCTTCAGATTTTGTTTTATCTGAGTCACTTGCTGTTCCATTTCTTTCAACATATCGGGTCCAATAGAAATCCTATTTACAGGATTACTTCAGCTGACTGGAGTATTACACTGTCTACCATAGAGGACCTCGAAGGGACTCATCTTTAAGGACGCTTGATAGCCGTTGTTGTAGGCAAATTCTACCAATGGCAGGTAGTCTTCCCATTTCCTGGGTTGGTGCATTACATGCATCCTTAACATATCCTCTAATATTTGATTCACTCTTTCTATCTGTCCATCATTTTGAGGGTGATAGGTGGTGCTAAACAACAACTTGGTCTCCAAACCCGCCATCAGTGATTTCCAGAATTTGGAAGTGAATTTTGTGTCTCTGTCAGATATTATCTCTCTCGGCATGCTGTGCAGTCGGAACACCTATTTCATGAACACCTGTGCGATATCTATCGCCTTGCAGGTCGATTTGACAGGGATGAAATGAGAAAACTTTCTCAGTTTATCCACCACTACCATAATGGCGTCATTCTGTTTGGTTGAAGTTGGTAATCCAGTGATAAAATCCATGGAGATGGTTTCCCATTTCCATTTTGGGATGGGTAAAGGGTGCAGTAATCCGGCTGGGTGTCGATGTTCTGCTTTAACCTGTTGGCTGGGTGTCGATGTTCTGCTTTAACCTGTTGGCATTCTATGCATTGGGCCAAATATTTGGCTATGTCCTTTTTCAATCTAGGCCAATAAATTGTTTCCGGGTGGCAGTAATCATTTTCTGGTATCCTGGGTGACCAGTGTAGGGTCTTTTGTGTAATTCATCCATGATGAACCTCTTCAAGTCGTCACAATTGGGATGTACAGTCTATCTTTGTAAGTGAGTAGGCCTCCTTCGGTCGTCTGATAGCCTTCATATTTTGCTCCAACGGGTTCTTGCTGTAGGTACATGGTCACATTTCGGGCGAAGGGATCTGTTTCTTGTGCCTCTTTGACTCTGTTCTTGACATTTGTCTCGCAGGTACTCACCGCTGCCAGGTGAATTGTTCTCATGCTTCTGCTAAGGGCATCGGCCACCCTATTCTCTTTCCCTTTAATGTGTTTGAGTTCAAAGTCAAATTCGCTAAGGAGGGTCATCCATATGGCTTGTCTAGCATTGAGCTTGGGTTGGTCAAACAAATACTGTAATCCACAGTGATCTGTCATAAGCAAAAACTTCCTTCCCAGGAGGTAATGCCTCCACATTTTTAAGGCGTGTAATATGGCAGCCAGTTCCAGATCATGAGTCACATAGTTGACCTCATGTTCATTCAATTTTCGGGATTCATAGCAGATCACCTTTTCTTCCTGCATAAGGGCTGCTCCGATCCCTTCTTTACAGACATCTGTGCACACAAGGAAGTCAGCTTCTGGGTCAGCGATTTTCAGCACGGGTGCATGGGTCAGTAGATGTTTCAGGGTTTGGAATCCTTCTTCACATTGTTGTGTCCACAGGAATTTTGTCCCCTTCCTCTGGAGGGTAGTGATTGGACAACCAATCTTGGAGAAATATTTTATAAATCTCCTATAGTATCCCGCCAATCCCATAAAGGATCTGATGTCTGAGACATCCTTTGGGGTAGGCCATTCCATGATAGACCTGATCTTGTCAGGATCTGCTGCTACCCCTTCCTTGGATAGAACATGTCCCAAGTAGTGTATTTGCTTTTGAAAGAAGTCACATTTACTGAATTTAGCATAGAGTTGATGCTCTCTTAGCACTTGCAGCACAAGTCTAAGATGCTCTTCATGTTCGTCTCTATTCTTAGAGTAGATTAATATATCATCAATAAAAACCAGTACAAATTTGTCTAAAAATTTACTGAGTATATTGTTCATTAAGCACATGAAAGTGGCAGGGGCATTGGTTAACCCAAATGGCACTACCACAAACTCATAGTGACCATACCGTGTCCGGAAAGCGGTTTTATGGATGTCTTCACCCCTGATTCAGACTTGATGGTATCCCGACCTCAAGTCAATCTTTGAGAAAATAGACGCGCCTCCCAACTGATCAAATAGATCATCGATCCTGGGCAAGGGGTATTTGTTCTTTATGGTTACTTTATTAAGTTGTCTATAGTCTATACATAGTCTAAGGGTGCCATCCTTCTTTTTCACAAACAGGATTGGTGCTCCCCATGGGGACACGCTGGGTCGAATATAACCCTTCTCCATCATTTCTTTCAATTGCAATTTGAGTTCAACTAACTCAGGCGTGCTCATCCGGTAGGGTGTTCTAGACACTGGCACCGCTCCTAGTGCAAGTTCTATCGAGAAGTCAATGTCTCTTCTTGGAGGTAGACCCGATACCTCTTCCAGAAATACATCTCTGTACTCTCTTAGGATAGGGTGATCATCGGGGCTTGGTTTAGCGCCTTCGATTATTTTCAGTACCTGTATTGCATATAGGGGACATCCCTTTCGGCAATACTTTCTCATTTGCAGGGCTGATATTTGTCTCACCGAGACCGGCTTTCAGATCCCTTGGAGGGTTATCCTTTGTCCTTCTTTGCTCACACATTCTAAGGTTTTATGGTAACAGTCCAATTTGAATTTATGGGCGGCCAACCAGTCCATACCAATCAACAGGTCATATGACCCCAGGGGTAATACATTAAGGGTTGCTTGGGTGGGGTCCAGTTTGGCTTTATGGGTGGCCAGCCAGTCCATACCAATCAACAGATCGTACGATCCCAGGGGTAATATATTAAGGGTTGCTTGGGTGGGGAATTCACCCAACATTAATTGGCAGGCTGGTATGGCCTCTACCACCTTTCTTTTGGTGCCAGTGGCTAACTGTACCAACCATGGTTTAGTTTGCTTCTGTGGCAGTAGCTTACACTTATCAACGGCTTTAGGGGCTATATAACTCAAATTTGAACCAGGGTCAATCAAAACAGACACCAGATGGTTGAGAATCATACCTTCTATTTCCACCACTGAAGCCTGGTGGTCTGCTTGGTTATTATCCAAGGCTGCATAGATCTGCGGCACACTCCTTGCCACATCATTGTCCATGGTAGCTTCCTGCATGTTATAAATTTTCCGACTGTTCTGTTGTCGGTGTGGACAGTCTCTCCGGATATGTTCTCCTCCACAATCCCAGCATTCCAAAGGTTTCCTCTTTGGGTTATCGGTCTTTACTGGTATAGGTCCAGAAGTTTTATTTCCGTCCACCGAGGGAAAGTTCTGCTAGAGCACACTCCGGGTTGGAAAGCTCATTCTGTGGTTCTTCTTGTAGTTTTTCAATCCCAAGGATTTGCTCCCTTTCTTCTGAAACTTTGAACCATTCTTTTGTTTCTAGTCTCCACGAGACTCTGCCCGATATCCATATTGTTCATGACAATAGGTTGCATTTTGTATAGTGTCTTCTAAGGTCTTTGGCTCATCGAATTCGATTCGGTTCCGATACTCCTTGGGTAACCCACTGATGAAGCGTTGTGCCTTCACCTTCTCTGCTTTGATGTAGGGTACATATCTCAGTAAGTCGAGGAATTTGTTGACATACTCCTCCATAGTAAGTTGTCCCAGTTTGAGTTCATAAAACTCTTTAGCCTTCTCGTCGAAATACCTTTTCGACAAATACTTCTTCCGGAAGTATTTCTCAAACTGTTTCCAAGACAGGTCCTCCTCGCGGACCCCTTTCATATTCTTAAGGTCTTCCCACCAGATGGAAGCCTTTCCGTTCAGATTGAAAGTGGCCACTCGGGCCTTCAAATTCTCTGAAAAGTCATGGACTCTGAAATATTTCTTCAGTCCGAGTAGCCAAGCCTCAGCTTCCTCTCCCTTCTTTATCTCGCCGTCGAAGGAGGGAGGTTTGGCCTTTTTGAATTCCTCAAATTTATGACTCTTGGAAGTCTTTTGCTTCTTTTGTTTCTTTTGAGAATAGGAACTGGTCCTGCTACCAGAAGAACCTTCTGAATCACCAGCTTCCTTCTCAGTGGAATCGTCTAGCATTGGTCCTTTACCTCTGGGGTGGACCTTTCTGGATGTGCTCCTCTCAGTGTGGCCACTGACATGACCACGATTCGGCATCTCAGGTTCATGTTGCATTTGTCGTTGTAGGTCGGATAAGCTCTGCAGTAGAACTGCATTAATTTCGGTTTGTTTTTCTTGTTCTTTTATCATCCTTTCATTGTCGGCCTTGCAACTTTGCAATTCGACCATGAGACTCCTCACAGTTTTAGCTAGGCCTGGAGGAGTTCCTATTGCTCTTCTTTTGTCAGACTCTTCATCTCTGTTGTGGGAGCCTTCTGGTGAGTCACCATACTCTGCGTCTGTAGATTCCCACGGTTGATCATCCGCTTGAGTGAAAAGACAAACGCTGGCTATTAGTCAAGAGTTAAATTCATGTTTATAATTTGCGCATAAATTCATAACTTTTTCACATGCATACACAGTCGGGTTCTCATTTTCCAAGTTTTTAAATCCTAGACAAGAGAGTTAAGTCGAGGGATTACTCTTCATAGGAGTGCTTCGAACGAAGTTTATGCGCGACTCGTGCATGAGCCCAATCAGGCCGAGTGTTGTAATCCATGCTCTGATACCAATTTGTTACATACCCACTATAGCATAGAAAAATTTTCGTTCTTCCTCAAGGAACAGAATCCCCAAAGTCCTACGGGGGTCTAGTGCAAGCTAGTTCTTCCCTGTTTACCTCCCTGTGATCGTGGGTTAGGACCACAGGCCAAACAAACCAGGCACCTTTCACAACTCGCGATCTCGCGAATCGTGAGTCAAATACCCTCGAAATTTCTTCACAATTCACCGATACCCGAGATCACGAGAAGGGTATGGCTTCCTTCCGTCAGCGTCCTCTGCACATGACTGCCGGTTAGGCCAAACTCTAGCTCCCCTCGCTATTCGTCGCTTCATGAATTCAATGATTGAACTCTCGATCCTCCCTTATGTGACCCTCCGAGACTCGAAAGTCAGTGAAGGTTGACCTTCCCTTCGTACTGCTCGCAACTCGCCCTTTCGCGAGTTGTAGCATCGGATCTTGGCACCTTTCCTTCACGAATCCTCGAGAAATGATATTTAATCTTCCCTCTCGTGTTCTCGCGACTTCGTAAGTCCAAGCATTGAGCCCTCATGCCCTTCTCCCGTGAATCCCTGAGACACGAGAAGTCAACGGAGCATTGACTCCCTTCTCTAGGTGATGTGTGTCCGTACGTCAATCACGCGGACCCCACTTGAAGTTTTGCCATGTATTCTCTCATGCTCGGCTCTCGGCACTTCGCTACTCGCGACTTGGAGCACCCAACCTTTGGGCTCTTACCCCGCGAACCTCCGAGTTCACGAGATCCCTGGATCTCTGCCACCTATCCTCCTCGGATGGACGGCTCTGATCCTCTCGTGGCTTCGCCATTCCCGACTTGGAGCATCCAAGCTTTGGACTCCTACCTCGCGAACCTCTGAGTTCACGAGATCCCTGGATCTCTGCCACCTGTCCTCCTTAGATGGACGGTTGTGATCCTCTCGTGGCTTCGCCATTCGCGACTTGGAGCATCCAACTTTTGGACTCCTACCTCGCGAGCCTCCGAGTTCACGAGATCCCTGGATCTCTACCACCTATCCTCCTCAGATGGACAGCTCTAATCCTCTCGTGGCTTCACCATTTGCGACTTGGAGCATCCAACTTTTGGACTCCTACCTCACGAGCCTCTGAGTTCACGAGATCCCTGGATCTCTGCCACATGTGGATTACCCTCGCGTCGATCAGGCCTGACAACTCTATGGATGGGTGGTTCACCATCCCATCCCTCATCAAGCCATCCGAATACCAGCTTGCGAGGCATTGAATTTCAGGGCCAGCGAGCCGCTTTTGGTTCTCCTGGCCAGTGGAGTCCAAATACGGTATTTAATTCTTGGTGGAAGTTAACGCCACCCTTTCAGGTGTCCTCCACCGCCATCGTGGTCTCTTTTTCTACACATCCCCTCATCAACAGTCCTACAATAAATTCAGAATGCTATTCACATTCATTGACCTCTTCCTCAAGGTCCATTTACATCACATAATCATAGTTATGAGTTTTCCATAGTTCTTGGCCAGTCCATATATATATGTATTTACAAGTTGGGGGAAACAGGGTGTTACACCGCCACTTTCATGTGCTTGATGAATAATGTACTCAGCAAATTCCTAGACATATTTGTATTGATTTTCATTGATGAGATCCTAATCTACTCCAAGAACAGAGAGGAGTATGAAGAACATCTTAGACTTGTACTTCAAGTACTAAGAGAGCATCAGCTCTATGTTAAGTTTAGCAAGTGTGACTTTTGCCAAAATCAAGTCCATTACTTAGGCCATGTTATTTCTAAAGAAGGAGTGCCAGTAGACTTTGACAAGATCAGATCCATTATGGAATGGCCTACCCCAAAGGTTGTATATGATATCAGATCATTTATGGGCTTAACAGGATACTATAGAAGGTACATAAAAAGATTTTCCAAGATTGGTTGTCCAATCACTGCCCTTCAGAAAAAGGGAGTAAAATTCACTTGGACATCAGGATTTGAAGAAAGATTCCAGGCACTGAAATACCTTCTGACCCACACACCCATGTTAAATATTACATACCCTGATAATGACTTCCTCGTGTGTACAGATGCCTGCAAGGTAGGACTCGGAGGAGTCCTTATGCAAGAAGGACGTGTAGTTTGCTATGAATCCAGAAAAATGAATGAGCATGAAATCAATTATATGAACCATAATCTAGAGTTGGTTGCCATAGTGCATGCTTTAAAAATGTGGAGGCATTACCTCCTAGGTAGGAGATTTGTACTTATGACAGACCACTGTGAGTTGAGGCACCTGTTTGATTAACCAAAACTCAATGCTATACAAGCTAGGTGGATGGCTTTCCTTAGTAAGTTTGCTTTCGAAATCAAACACATCAAAGGAAAGGAAAATAGGGTGGCTGATTCCCTTAGAGGGTGGCTGATTCCCTTAGCAGAAGTGTGAAAATGATTCACTTGGCAACGGTGAGCACCTGTGAAACGGATGTCAGGGAAAGAGTCAAGAATACACAAGAAACAGATGCATTATTCAATACTGTGACCTCATACCTAAGGCAAGATCCTACAGGGATAAAGTATGAAGGCTATTAGATGCTCGATCAAGGCATGCTTACTTACAGAAAAAGATTGTATATCCCAAGATGTGGCGACTTGAAGAGGTTCATAATGGACGAACTGCACAAGAGACAATATATTGGTCACCTGGGATATCAGAAAATTATCACGGCCACTAGGAAACAATTCTATTGGTCTGGATTGAAAAAGGACATAGCTGATTATTTAGCTAAGTGTCTAGAATGCCAGCAAGTTAAGGCAGAACACCGACACCCATCGGGGTTGTTACAACCTATACCAATTCCAGAATGGAAATGGGAAACCATCTCCATGGATTTCATCATTGAATTACCAAAATCAGCTAAGCAGAATGATGCCATCATGGTAGTGGTGGAAAAATTGAGAAACTTTGCTCACTTCGTACCTGTCAAATTAACTTGCAAGGCGATAGATATTGCCAACATTTTCATGAAGGAGATATTTAGATTGCATGGCATGCCTAGGGAGATCGTATATGACAGAGACACAAAATTCACTTCAAGCTTTTGGAAAGTGAGATCGGAAGAG
>CBVK0100670099.1:0-16319 GCA_900067695.1 Picea abies
ACACACCTTATGAAGACTCACATTAGCTTAAGTGGGTATTTTTTTTTCTTTTTGTTTAATTTTATTATTAGCACCTGTATTGTTAGAGCTAGCTTAGCAGGAAATGAATTTCTAATGTTATCTGAATGGAAGAGCTATTGTGAGATAGAATATCATGGAATTGTTATTAGGAGATGGTTAAGCTTTGATTATTATGTTAGGGAGAAGTGGTACCTTCACTAAAAGATAAATTATCAAGCTTATTACTAGGAATGAGGAATGGCCTTATGTATGAAATTAAAGAAGGAATTACTTTATGAATTCAATTAAAGGAGGAATCATTTCATGTATTTAATTAAGGAAGGATACTCCTTGGATTAGGTGGAGGTTGCAAATCATAGGGGTACGAATATTTAATGTATAGTCTTGAATTATGTTTTTTTTTTTGACAAGGGACTCAAATTCTAAACTGGCGACACCTAGTTAGGGGAATTGTTTAAGGATTTATTAGGGTGTTAATGTCTTAGGGATATTTAGGCTGACTCCATCATCCACATTATTGCGACGTGCCCTTCAGGATGCACCAAGTGCTCCAAGGGTGCCACTCGCCTCTTGAATTTCTTTTGTGCGACATGCCCTTCAGGATGCACCACGTGCTCCAAGGGTGGCACTCACCAACTGAGTTTCTTTTGTGTGACGTGCCCTTCGGGATGCACCACATGCTCCAAGGGTGCCACTCGCCAACTGGACTGATTGGTAGACATCTATAACCCCTAGAGTCAACACTCCGCCAGGTGAACTTGTGGGAGACTAAGGGTTCTAAGGAATAAGTCCCCCGCCTTATTGCACACCCCTTAGAGTCATCGTGAGTGAATTTCGCAGTCTGCCCTCATGGCATCATGGATCCTCTTGAAGTAGGCAATCATTAACCTACAATTCGGACCATGGTGGGAGTGCTATTAGGCGGTGGCAGGGTTGTTGTCCACCCCTCTCCCTCAACCTCTTTGCAAATCATGTGTGGCCCCTTTACTCCATATGTGAGTCTGGTCGGCAAGCTATCGTCAGCCTGCATCATCAACAATCATGTCAGAAATGTTAACATCAAATCATCAAATACATGAAATATCACGGTAATTAAATCAACCCAATAGCACACTCCTTGACTCAATCTAGATTCCAAGGGGGTTCCACCGATGCCTCTGCATCATCAAGATCCAAAAACCTTGCACACTCAATAAAACTGAGTCAATAGCACTTGTCTACATCAAATAATAACACATCATATCATCTGTCAATCGCATCATAATCAAGTATAAAAGGTCTAACATCAAAAAGGTCCAGATCACTTGTGAGCAAGTGTCCTCAAATAATAAGTTTCTCAGTGCACCAGAGTGGGATGTTACATTTTACCAGAATTAAAAAGGAAAAAGTAGCTTATTCCTTGTGTGTGTTTTTGCTCAAGTTTATTTAATATCAGTCGCACTTATATATCCGATGTCCACTTTAATATCCACTTTAAAGCAGGGCGATGTCTGCTTTAATATCTTTAAGTTGTTTCTGTAGCCCCTAAACGTAGGCGATTGCTTCCTTCAGGATAGACTCTTCATCGGTACACTACAATATATCACATCCAAATGGAGAATTAGTGACAAGATGCCAATCATATAAAGGAAATTCATATTAGAGTAGCAAGCTAATTTAGATATTATGGGAAGATAAAGTTACATGATAACATATATATATAAATATAAATAATTATATTTAACTTAGTATAAATTCATTTTAAACAAGATTTATCAAACGGTGTAGTTTAAATTTTTTAGGTTTTTTACACCGTTTAATTTTTTTTAGGTTTTTTAGTTACTAGAATCAGCAACAACAACGTGATTGTTTGCAAAATAGTAATTAATTTTTTTAGGTTTTTCAGTTACTAATAAACAACAACAACGTGATTGTTTGCAAAATAGCAATTTTAGGATGCTCAAATAGTATTTTTGAATGTATAGATCTATTTATCATTTTCAAAAACTCAGAATTGTATATTGAACCATTTCAAATATGTATATTGAATCATTAAATCTATCATTTCATCTATTTTTTCTCAAAAACCCAAGACTGCATATTGAACCATTTCATATATGTATATTGAAACATTAAAATCTACGATTCCAACTATTTTTTTTAAATTTATAACTAGTTTTCTAACTAAACTTTCAAAAAAATAAAAATTAGGGTTTATCAAACATTCAATCAAATATCTTGAAAAAAATCAATAATAAGACATAAAATTAAATGATTAAATATAGGCTTAAAAAAATTGATCTTCTTCGAATTTGATAAATCCAGTTTTAATTTTCGATGAAACTATAAATAACTCTTTCATAAACTCAGAAATGTGATAAAACTTTGTGATTATAAAACTTTGTGATAAAACTTTGTGATAAAACTTTTGCTTATAGTTATTATTGCTATTTTAACTTTTTTAAATAAATAATAAATTAAAGTTTTAAGAGATTGTAATGACATAATTCACCAGACATTAATTGTTTACATGTCAATCATTATTACTATATCTTCCATTATTTTAACCGCACAGGAATTTATTTCTTCCTTTTCCTTTTATCTAAAATTTAATTATTACTTTTTTTCAATCAAACCACTGGAATGAAAAAATTATTATTTTTTATATTTTTGTGTTTAAAGTTGTTTCTGGTTTAGTTAATAAGAAAGTTTTTATAAAGTTAGTATTTTTCTTATAAAGTTAGTTTTTATAAAGTTAGTTTTTTTTATAAATATGCTTGAAAAATATGCTTATGCTTATTGTTTTCTTATGCTTATGCCAAA
This sequence comes from Picea abies, assembly GCA_900067695.1. Taxonomy (NCBI): domain Eukaryota; kingdom Viridiplantae; phylum Streptophyta; class Pinopsida; order Pinales; family Pinaceae; genus Picea; species Picea abies. The sequence continues at coordinate 2,824 of CBVK0100670099.1, forward strand.
TAATTAGTTATGTAAATTTTTACCTTATTTATATCACCATCTAAATGTGAACATGTATCACTTTGCTACCTTACCATTATATAGGATACTTATGACATATGAATTGATTGAATATATATCCTTTAGAAGTACATGAAAAAAGGGCCTCCCCATTTAACCATTCCAATATTAAACTATGAGGATAAAGGGTCTTTTCCCTTAGCAAGATGCTTAATGTCTACCTTTATATTATTTTATGAAATAAATGGGTCTTAATGTAGTGGTGAGCTTAAGACTTAAATAAATGGGTCTTAATGTGTGACTCGGTCAAATCTAATTGAAGTATTTGTAATATAAATATAACAAGAAATTAAAAGCTAAAGGAGTTCATTTTTCCCCAAATGTTCTTTCTCTCTATGTCTCTCACTCTTTTGTTTTCTAAATATTGTATGTAGAATTTTCCTATAGATTGACCTACACCAATCACGATTCCTACTCCTTAGAAGTTCAAATCTATGTATCTCCTAAGGATTGATCTACATCTATCATGAGGCCTACTCCTCATTGGATCACTACTCCTACAAAAACCAACTTATTGGAGGCATGCTCCTCCACTTCCAAAAGTTTTACTTAATCTATGAAATCATATTCTAAAAAGAAAAACAAACTTTATTGAAGTTTCTAATCAAATTTGTGGCATACCAAAACAACCTGATTCTCAATGGGTCTACTATGTGGCACCTAGGAAAGATAAATTTACCTTTTAGTAAATCTCAAAATCTTCTTCATTACAACTTCTCTAGAGTACTACTGACAAGTTGGAGAAAGTGTTGCAATCCCTAACCCAACTAAAGGGGCCCTCATCAATCACTCTAGAATCTCTAGGCTTAAAGACCATGTATCCATGTATTTTGACTCTTATCCCAAGATGGTGAATGCGATGAAACTTGAATGGGTAGTACTAAACCTAGGTGGGTTAATACTTGAGTGATTTCAGAACCTCCATGATTCTTCCATCCTCCATTTGTATCTAAAGGATTCATATTCAAATTAAAACCATAAGACCTCTTGGAAAAACAATTGTGAGACATTATGTTAGTAGTTTTACCCATCCAAGTATTAAAAATATTTATGCATATTTATGTTAATGGGAAGTTTAAAGCAATGACATATAATCCATGTTCATGCAAAACCTTCCCTACATCAAAGGGGTCAGCAATATGGTCACTAAAGTTCTAATAAATAATGATATCATTGCCACTTTTAAACCCCTTGAAACCATTAGATAAAAGATGATATCAGTGAAGGATACCATGGACCAATGTTAGTAGAATTGGTCTATACGGTAGAATGCACTTGTGGCAAAAACTACATTAGGGAAACTAGGTGATCATTTCAAATCAGTATTAAAGAGCATGAGGGTAATATTAAGAATGGGCTCACACACACCTCATCATTAGTCAGGCAATACAAGACACCAAAATCTTGGCCAAATTGATTCATGGATGAATGTTTAGTTTTTGCGTATTTTTCTTTGATGTGGATTGTGAATGATAAACCTCTCAGCGAAATGGAAATCCGTTGGCGAACCCAACTTATGATTTCAATGACTTCTATGTGGGTTTTTTTTATTATTGTGAAAAGTTTGAGGTTTTATCTTCTATTTCTTATCCCTTTACACATCAGTCTATGCCCGAAAAGACGGTTTAGAGTCGAATCGATGGTCGTCACTTCGGTGTTTAACGACTTATAGATTGAAATGCGTTGTTTTTGTATGCATGGGTGATGAGCGAAGGATAAGAATTTGCCTTGGTGTCTATGGACCCCTTACTTATCTTTTAGTTGATTGATTCATGGTTGAATGACCAGTATGTGTGTTTTCTAATGAGCAAGTACCTATGTGGCTTGATTGTTTAAAACTTTGATTTATATCTGTGTTTTAAATTGCTTGAACTTGTGTGCATCTTTGGATTTTTTTTGATAAACTCTGCATTGTGGATAGATATTGTGGAGTGATATCAACACGATATTATGCAAACATTCCTCGCAAACTCTCTAGGAATTCTCAAGAAGGAAGAACAATGAATCCTTCTTCAACTAAGACTCCGAGTGAGCACCAACAATCTCGTCAAAGGAGATTTTCAACCGAGTCTATAAATAGATCAACTGCAGAACCTGTTCAAACCAGTGTTATGGATGCAACCTTTTTGGATAGGTTTTGCATCAAAACTCCTACACCTGAGAATGTAGGGAATAGCTATGGACCAGAGAACATTTCTGGTAAGTTTCTTAAATTTTGTTTATTTTTGTTGAATTTTGTTGTATTTAAATTTATGTGCGGTTAAATCTTGAAGTTACTTTCAAATGTGTGTGTAGGAAATCAATTTAGAGAAAGGGGTGACAATGAGAGTGGTTGTCATGAAGATTAAAATGTCGGTGCAGAGGAAGAAGGTGGATGTAGGATGTCACGTTATGAAGAAAAAGAAGATTACACGCCAACATCCACCTATCCTTCAGAAGTTGGCAATGAACTTCCCTGGGAAGGGAATACATAAGCAATGATGCTTGAGCGATGCTCAGGTGTCAAAAAGAGGTTGGAAAATGATTTGGCGGTCTTGGAACTTCCTTTGGAGAGAAAACAAAGTTTGCAAATTGTTTTTCATTCACCAGAAAACTTTATGGATGCATATCAGAATATGGGGCCAACAACTGACAATTTTGTCGATCTAATGAGGTGGCGAATGTCAGAGGTGATGGGTCCTGATAAATGGGATACAGTAAAAAATAGAGTTTCAAAGGAAGACGCCATCTCTATGTTCAATTTCAAAGAGGGTCCAAAGAGGAAAATGATGAAGGTGAAATATTTTAAGCACCCCCACTTTGTTGGACATCTGTATAACAGATTTTTGGCCGCATATGTGAAATTATCGTGGAACGATGAGGTTCCACACTATTTTGAAAGACATTGTTTTCCAGATTTTTTCTTGCATATGCACCCCAATTATACTAGTCTACCATCCAAATATTATGGTACTGGTAAAGGACATGCATATAATCGCAAAGGGGCATATCGAAGTGGAGCATTGTCGAGGCCTCCAAAACCTCTAATACCTCACCCAAAAGGGGCATTTGAATCACTTTCAGAGTTCCAGTTTACATCAGAAGTTGGAAAAGAGGCCAGGTGATGCAGGAGCATCGCCAACTCATCAAGGAGCATCGCCCAAGACAAGCAAGCCAGCATGGAAGACAACGAACAACTAGACAAGTCCAGCCGAAACTTTTTGAAATTTCATTCAATATGATGTGCCAATGTATAAATGCATCATTTATGGAAAGATATTTTGTATATTGTAACAGACCTCGAGCCATACGCTCTTGTCTGAAGTAGATAGGAGGCATTTAATAGATTTAATGCAGGTAGATAGGATTTTATTTCTAGATTAGATAGTTTTAGATGGAAGGAGGGAAAACAGATATAGACACCCTCATTGTATCATTGTAAAAGAAGCCAACATTCAGAAGAAGAGAGCAGGCATAGAATTGTATGAAGAACACCCATGTATAGTTATTGAATTAATAGAGGAAGCTTTGATTCAAGCACATGGTTTGTGTTGTTTTCTATGTGTAGTGATGCTCATGAATGTTTGATTTCTTGTATGCAATTTATTTGTATATGCTATGCATAGGATTTCATGTTTTAATTGAAGTCTGAAAGGGAGAGAGGATGAGTGAATGAGTTTCAATTTTTTTCTCTAAGTGAGCTAGAGAATTCCTGTAAGGAGTGCAATCGAATTGTCTACAAGGAGTGTGTTGAAAGAAGGGTTCAGTTAGATAGAAATTTTGTTTTCATTCCCTTGAAGGTGCAGTTAGGCACAGTGCCATGCAAGGCGTGCACAGGCTGGAAAGGAAGGAGAAGTCTCAAAGTTGCGATTCTGAGCAAATTATTCAAAGAAGTTCGCAGAGTCAGAAGGATTCAACACTTGGGAGTTGTTGAATGATTGCTGCAAGGAGTGTGTGCAAGCCCTCTAAAAGAATCAGAGTAGCAACGCTCAGGAGGCATAGTACCTCTATGATATCATTGAAGAAGAGCATAGGAGGTTGTGTTGAAGAAAATTCGAGCAAGGTTTACTAGCGCAGATGTTGGAAAACAAGTGTTGATAAAGAACATTCAACCTTCTCAAGAAAATCCTCAAGGAGGGGAGATTCAACGGTCAACATTCGCAGAGGAAACCAGCAAAATCCCGTTAGCCATCAGATCTTGGGGAGTTGCGCACGGGTTATTCCTTTAGCGTTTAGGGAACGAGACAAGAAGTCATCGGGACTCAGCTCATCAGAGAATCGGAATCAAAAGTCTCATGTATGAAATCGCAATTAGCGATTTCCTGAGAGGGTTGGAACCGTCAATCACGGCAGGGATGCGTGGCGCGATATCCTGGAGAGTCGGGGTTCAGCATTTCGGGACTTCCAGGAACATGGAACTCTCACTTGTTGAAATCGCGATCCACAATTTCCTAACAGGATTAAAGGGCCTAGTGGAGGACAGGTGTCAGAGGGTTGAGTCTCGTCATGAGAAGACAATAGGTGGCATCGTATATAAGAGTTCAGGACTTAGAAATTCTTGTGAATCTGTGCAACAGGAATCGCGAATTCCTGAAACACGATTTTCCAATTTACATGGAAAGCGTGGGTCTCTGGTGGCAGAGTAGAGGACGGGTGGTATCGGGGATCAGGAATTGGGGACATGAGAGGTAAGTGACTTACGACATCGTAAGTTCCAATTTCCCGATGGGTAAAATCCCGACAAGACCAAGGTAAGCCTTGGCAATTTCTCATCGGGTTTCGTGATACCTGAATCTGTTCTTTCAAGACTCACGATACAGCGAGGTCCGATTTCCTGATAAAGTAAAGGGAGATCGTCGGAGAAGCATCCTGTGGGTGTAGAAAAGTCCCAATAAGGGATTTGAAGAGCAGTTCAACTCTTCAAGCCGAGGAAAGAGAAGGTCCTGGTGAGAGCGATTGTGCTCCAAGGAGTAGGGTTGCATCAGAGTGGTATCAGAGAAGGATTGGAATATCTGTTTTCTGTAGCAGAGAAGAAGAGGAAAGAACTCTGATACACATAGAGTGGTATGAGAGTGGGATTGACTCTTTGTTTTCTATAGCAGAGAGAGAGAGAATTCACCATGCCGCCCAGAAGAGAAAGGAAGTCACCTGACCCAGAAGACAGGGAGGTGAGAAGAAGAGGTAGGCCGGCAAGAAATCGGGAACTGGAAAGGCAAATGAGAGATCTTCGAGCAAGACTAGAAGATATGGAGGCAGCACAGAGACACACAACAAATGCTGGAGATATGAGCAACTCTAAAGGTGAAGTCGAAGTTGAACAACAGGGAGAAGTTGCAGCTGAAGATGCAGCCAACGAGCGATTGATCAAAGCTATCGATAGGATGAGTTCGAAGACGCATATGGACATTCCAACTTATGAAGGAAGTCTGGATGCAGAAGAGCTGTTGGACTAGATTAGAATTCTTGACACCTACTTCGATTATGAGGATATCAAAGAGGATAAAAAGGTCATACATGCTGTCACCCGATTGAAAGGACATGCAGCATTATGGTGGGACGAGCTTCAGGCAGATAGACATTCCAAAGGAAAACAAAAGTTCAAAAGCTGGGATCGAATGATTGCAAAGATGAAGTTGAAATTCATCCCAAGGGATTATTAGATCACGCTGTTCAGGCGAATGCAGAACCTGAGATAGAAGTTGATGACATTAAAGGAGTATACTGAGGAGTTTTACAAGCTCAATATCAGAGCAGGTCATCGGGAGAGCGATGATGAAAAAGTTTCTAGATATCTGAATGGTCTGAGATATGACATTCAGGATGAATTAATCATGTCAACCATCAAAACGGTGGAGGATGCTTACCAAATGGCTTTGAAAGCCGAGGAGAAGTTGATCCATAAGCAAGGACAGAGAGGGTGAGGTAGGAGTCAGCCTAGAGGTAAGAAGGTTGCTCAGGAGAAATACCAAAAACCCAAGGAGGAATGGAAGAAACCTCAAGGTAAGATCGAGAGAGGTGGAACCTCACAGCGAGGACCGCCACACATTGAACAGAGGGGAAAACATAATGAGTAGCGAGGAGATTATGCTGATGCAAACACTTTTCCTCGTACCATAGGTAGAGGAAGAGGCTGAGGTGGCGTTATCACATGTTTCACATGTGGCAAGAATGGGCACAGGTCATTTGAGTGTCCAGAGAAAAAGAAGGACATCGAAGAAGTTCACATCACTGAAGCGTAGAGGCGGATGCTGAGATTGAAGATGCAGAAGGTGGAAGATTGCTTGGGATGCATAAAGTCATTTTAACACCTAAGAAGGAGGTAGAAAGTCCAGTTCAAAGGACCAGACTGTTTAGGATAGCTTGCAAAACCAAGGATAGAGTGTTCAGGGTTATTGTTGATAGTGGTAGCATAGATAATCTCGTTTCAACCGAGATGGTGGAGAAACTAGAGCTGGAGACGACTGATCATCCCAGTCCATATAGGGTTTCATGGCTACAGAAAGGACACAAGGTCAGTGTTACTAAATAGTGCTTGGTTGAATTCAAAATAGGAGGATACAATGATAAGATTATGTGTGATTTTATTCCCATGGATGTATGTCATTTATTGTTGGGTAGACCATGGCAATATGACAGAAATGTGATTCTTGATGGGAGAATGAACACATATACCCTGGAGAAAAATGGGAGAACCCATATGTTGCTTCCGATAAAGGATAAAGAGGTGAATCTGGAAGTAAGCAACACAATACTTCTCATGAGTGGGAAGGAGCTTCTTATAGAGATGGAGAAGAAAGAAGATCCACAATTCTTTGTTATCAGAAAGCCGAGGATTGTTCTGACTAGCACAAGAGTGGATGATTTGCTAGTTGAGGTTCAGGAACTGCTAGAAGAGTTTGCTGACATCATTGTGGATGAATTACCTCATTCGTTGCCACCAATGAGGAGTGTAAGTCATCACATCGATCTCATACCAGGAGAAATTTTACCGAACAAAGCTACGTATAGATTGACGCCGCAGGAAAATGAGGAGGTCAAAAGGCAGGTCCATGAGTTGTTGGACAAAGGATTGGTCAGAGAAAGTCTGAGTCCGTGCGCTATTCCGATAGTGATTATTCCGAAGAAGGATCGAGGATGGAGAATGTGCACCGATTCAAGAGCAATAAATAAAATTACCATCAGGCACAGGTTTCCACTGCCGAGAATGGATGATCTAATGGATTGCCTGAGTGGGGCAAATTATTTTTCAAAGATTGATCTGAAGAGTGGATATCATCAGATTCACATGAGGGAAGGTGATGAGTGGAAGACAACCTTCAAGACCAACGAAGGACTATATGAGTGGTTGGTCATGTCGTTTGGTTTGACAAACACACCAAGCACATTCATGAGGCTGACGAATGAATTCCTAAAGGAATTCATCAGGAAATTTGTAGTCGTATATCTGGATGATATACTGATTTTCAGCAAGACAAAGGCTGAGCATTTGAAACATTTGTCCATTGTGATGAGAAAACTATAGCAGGAGAAGCTGTTGATCAATATGAAGAAGTCCTCATTCATGAAGACATAGCTCATTTATTTGGGTTTTGTTATTTCAGTGAATGAGTTGAAAATGGATCCAAGTAAGGTTGAAGTGATTAAAAATTGGCCATCATCAAGAAATATTTTTGAGGTGAGGAGTTTCCATGATTTGGCTAGTTTCTACCGGAAATTCATCAGGAATTTCAGTGGAATTAGCACACCAATGATGGACACGGTAAAGAAGTGACATAAATCTTTCCATTGCACGAAAGAGGCAGAGAAGAGCTTCAATCTGTTGAAGCGAAGGATCACAGAACAATCGGTTTTGGTGTTGTCGGATTTTATGAAGACATTTCAGGTGAAATGTGATGCAAGTGGCTATGCCATAGGAGTGGTCTTGAGTCAGAAGGATAGACCAGTTGCCTATTTCAGCGAGAATTTGGATGAAGCAAAACTGAAGTACTCCACGTATGATAAAGAGTTTTATTCTATCATACAGGCGCTAAAGAAGTGGAGGCACTATTTAATCCCAAAATAATTTGTTTTGTACAGTGATAATCATTCATTGCAATTTGTGAGTCAACAGGAGAAGTTGAATCAGAAACATGCAAAATGGGTAGAGTATATGCAAAATTTTACATTTGTAATTAAACACATTTCAGGAAATGCTAACAAAGTGGCTGATGCTTTGAGCAGGAAATGTTTGTTGCTGCAGGAGTTCCGGGTCAAAACATTGGGTTTTGAAAACCTTAAGGACATGTATGCAGGAGATGCAGATTTTGCAGAAGCATATGAAGCAGCTGAGAATCCAGTTCTTAGAGATCGAAGTCCTTGGATAGATTATATGATCCAGGAAGGATTGTTTTTTAGAGGAAATCAATTATGCATTCCAAATTGCTCCATGAGGGAGAACCTGCTAAAGGAGAAGCATAGTGGTGGATTAGCAGGGCATTTTGGCCACGACAAGACATTCACAAAGCTGACCGAATCATATTTTTGGCCAGGAATGCGAGCAGAGGTCAAGAGATTTGTTGACAGATGTAGGATTTTCCAACATTTGAAGGAGAGAAAGAAGAATGCAGGTTTTTATCAGCCATTGCCCATATCAAAGAGGCCATGGGAGACGATCAACATGGATTTTGTATTAGGTTTGCCGAGAACAGAAAGAGGTGTTGATTCCATCTTTGTAGTAGTGGACAGGTTTTCAAAGATGGAACACGTTATCCCATGCTAGAGGACCAGCGATGCGACTCACATCGTAGACTTGTTTTTCAAGGAGGTCATTCGATTCCATGGATTGCCGAAAAGTATAGTTTCGAACAGAGATACCAAATTCATAGGGCATTTTTGGAGGACCTTATGGAAGAAGCTAGGAACTAAATTGGTGTTTAGTTCAGCTTACCATCCTCATATGGATGGGAAAACAAAAGTGGTAAATAGAAGCCTAGGAGATTTATTAAGAAGCCTGGTGACAGAGCACCACAACAGTTGGGACAACGTATTGCCACAGGTAGAGTTCGCGTACAATGACTTAGTGAACATGAGCACAGGAAAAAGTCCATTTGAGATTCTATACGACAGCCAGCTGAGAGGAGTATCTAAACTCAGGGAGTCAGAGATGATTTCTATTAGCAGCACAAGCGTTGAAGAATTCGTAGAGGCAATGAAAGAACTTCACAGCAAGGTGAAGTAGCGATTGATTGATTCAAATCAGGAGTACAAACGCAGAGCGGATCAACATTGGAGACAACTTCAGTTCGAAGTTGGTGATATAGTTCTGGCACATCTAAGGAAGGAAAGGTTCCCAAGGGGAACATACAATAAGATGAAAATGAATAAAATTGGACCATGCAGAGTCCTAAAGAAGTTGGGAGAAAACGCTTATGAAATTGCATTTTCAGATGACATCGGAATATCTCTGACATTCAATGTCTAAGACTTATATCCATACAAGGCTGAAGAAGCAGGAGCTGGAAGTGATGAATGACCAGAGGTCCAGTGGAAGAAGCAGATGCCGATTGCAGAGAAGCCACAGATGGAGAGTATACTTGAAAAGAGGGTCAACAAAAGAACTAGAGGGAAGCAATACTTTGAGTATCTGGTGAAATGGAAGAATCAGCTAGTGGAAGATGCCAGCTGGGAGATAGAACCGATGATTCAAAAGCATGGACAGACCATGTAGGAGCTCATGAACAGGAGCCCATGAAAGTTTTCAAGCTGAGGAGTATGATGCAGGAGCATCACCAACTCATCAAGGAGCATCGCCCAAGACAAGCGAGCCAGCATGGAAGACAGCGAATAGCTGGACAAGTCCAGCTGAAACTTTTTGAAATTTCATTCAATATGATGCACTAATGTATAAATGCATCATTTATGGAAATCGCTTTTGTATATTGTAACAGACCTCGAGCCATACTCTCTTGTCTGAAGTAGATAGGAGGCATTTAATAGATTTAATGCAGGTATATAGGATTTTATTTCCAGATTATACAGTTTTAGATGGAAGGAGGGAAAATGGATATAGACACCCTCATTGTATCATTGTAAAAGAAGCCAGCATTCAGAAGAGGAGAGCAGGCAAAGAATTGTATGAAGAACACCCATGTACAGTTATTGAATTAATAGAGGAAGCTTTGATTCAAGCACATGGTTTGTGTTGTTTTCTCTGTGTAGTGATGCTCATGAATGTTTGTTTTCTTGTATGCATTTTCTTTGTATATGTTGTGCATAGGATTTCATGTTTTAATTGAAGTTTGAAAGGGAAATAGAATGAGTGAATGAGTTTCAATTGTTTTCTCTAAGTGAGCTAGAGAATTCCTGCAAGGAGTGTAGTCGAATTGTACGCAAGGAGTGCATTGACAGAAGGGTTCAGATAGAGAGAAATTTTGTTTTCATTCCCTCAAAGGTATAGTTAGGCACAGTGTCGTGCAAGGCGTGCATAGGCTGGAAAGGAAGGAGAAGTCTCAGAGTTGTGATTCTGAGCAAATTATTCAAAGACTGCTGCTACAGGAAGTTCGCAGAGTCAGAAGGATTCAACACTTGGGAGTTGTTGAACGATTGCTGCAAGGAGTGCATGGAAGCCCTCTAAAATAATCAGAGTAGCAAAGCTCAAGAGGCATAGTACCTCTATGATATCATTGAAGAAGATCACAGGAGGTTGTGTTGAAGAAAATTTGAGCAAGGTTTACTAGCGCAGACGTTGGAGAACAAGTGATGATAAAGAACATTCAACCTTCTCAAGAAAATCCTCAAGGAGGGGAGATTCAATGGTCAGGGTTCACAGAGGAAACCAGCGAAATACTGTCAGCCTTCAGATCTTGGGGAGTTTGCACATGGGTTAATCCTTTAGCATCCAGGGAAGGAGACAGGAAGTCATTGGGACTCGACTCATCGGAGAATCGGAGTTTCTGGAATCAAAAGTATCGTGTATGAAATCATGATTAGCGATTTCTCAAGAGGGTTGGAACCATCGATCATGATAGGGATGCGTAGCGTGAGATCCCAGAGAGTCGGGGTTCAACATTTCAGGACTTCCAGGAACATAGAACTCTTGCTTGTTGAAATCGCGATCCACGATTTCCCCACAGGATTAAAGGGCCTAGTGGAGGACAGGTGTCGGAGGGTTGAGTCTTGTCGTGAGCAGACAACAGGTGGCATCGTATATCAGAGTTCGGGACTTAGAAGGTCTTGTGAATCGGTGCAATAGGAATCGTGAATTCCTGAAACGCGATTTCCCGATTTACCCGAAAAGCATGGGTCCTTGGTGGCAGAGCAGAGGACAGGTGGTATTGAGGATCGGGAATCAGGGACACGAGAGGTAAGTGACTTACGACATCATAAGTTCTGATTTCCCGATGGGTAAAATCCCGACAAGAGAAAGGTAAACCTTGGCAATTTCTCATTGGGTTTCGGTGTTTCGTGAGACCCGAATCTGTGCTTTCAGGACTCACGATACAGCGAGGTCCGATTTCCTGATAAATTAAAGGGAGATCGTCGGAGAAGCATCTTGTGGGTGCAGAAACGTCCCGATAAGGGATTTGAAGAGTGGTTCAGCTCTTCGGGCCGAGGAAAGAGAAGGTCCTAGTGAGAGCGACCGTGCTCCAAGGAGTAGGGTTGCGTCACCAGGACTACAGTCGGGGAAAAATTGGAATCTATGTTCTATGGTGTTGATGTTGGCATAAAGCGTCAGCGAGCAGAGGCCAATTCTCGAGCCACATTTGTTGATAAAACAGATGCAGACTTGGATGCAATGTCAGCAGAAGAAGTTTTGGAGTATGCCAAATTTTTTCGGGATGGTTGCAAGAAGGTCATTCAGAATGATGACCCGAATCACAGATTGGTATGTCATCTATTTATGCAAATTTTGATGCATTTTATGAGAGTTTATTTCGAATTCTAGATATATATATCCTTGTTTCTATAGAAATAATCGAGTTCTTCTTGCCATTAATCGCAGTTTGGAGATATGTTAAACAAAGCTCTAGTTGGTAGGGGACTTGATTCAACAAGTTTGAATTTAGATGGATTGAATCGGGCATGTTTTTTCTAATAGTTGTTCAATATCCACTCTTTTGAATAAGAGTTCAACAACATTTATAATTTTGTATAATTGTGAACATGTTAAATCATTGATTTAGTTCTTAGTTCTATTGTTCACAGTTCTCTATTCCATCTATTCCATCTCCTGGTACTTGGGCTGGCTTGTCTCAATTCTCATTGGGAGAGTTTGAAGCGGGTGGGAGTTCACAGGTATCATTTAATGTATTAAAATCATTTAAATTTAATGTGTTATATAATCATTTGAATATAATTTATTAAATTTTCAAATTTGAAATGTGATATATAGGCTAATGTGGAGAGGAGAGTACATGAGAGTGTGCTCGAGAGAGAGAGAGATTGGGATTGATGAAGAAACCCGATTAGGAAAGTATGTGTCCATTCAGGATGAGTCCATTCAGGATGATTCATAAATGTACGTTCTTGACTTTTATGCATTTTTTATTTTTTCAAATTTATAGATTTTAGCCTTTCCTCAATTATTTTGAATTATATAGAATCCTTAGATAAGTTTGTCATTATTTTAAATGGTGTACACTCAAACTTATATAAGGTTAAATCATGATGAACACCTAATTTTGAACTTGAATATGTTTGAATATTTGAGAACATATTTTTAAATGGTGTACACTCAAACTTATTTAAGGTTAGATCATGATTAACACCTAATTTTGAAATTTAATATGTTTGAATATTTGAGAACAGATTCTATCCCACATCAGAAAAGAGATTTTTTAATTTTTCTCGATTGCAGTCCTTGCGTTCTTATCTAAGAATGGCGTAGTATTATATGAGAACATCTATTCCATCGAAGAAAGAGAAGATAAGTATTTTTCAGAAGAATGGTATTTAAAATGAAGACTTTTGAACTTTTTTAGATAATAAGTAGTCTTTTTGAAGAATTGCTTAATATGGAGATTTATGCAGTCCTTGCTTTCTTGTCCAAGAATGGCGTAGTATTATATGAGAACATCTATTCCATCGAAGAAATAGAAGATAAGTATTTTTTGGAAGAATGGTATTTAAAATGATGATTTCTGAACTTTTTTAGATAATAAGTAGTCTTTTGGAAGAATTGCTTAATATGGATATTTATGCTCGTCCTTTAGTTTGAAAGGGCATCATGAAATTTGATTATATTACCACTGCAGAAGAAGATGAGAAATATTTTTAACTGCTGAGGAGATTAGTATTTTAATGATCTTTCTAAATATGATCAAATAACAACACCTGGGATGAGAATTACATCTCTAAGGATTTGAGACTTTATCCACAAGGAGAATTTTCGGAAGGATTTTGGACTTTATCCACAAGGAGATAAGTATTTGTTAAGAACCAAACATCAATATAGCATATAAAAACCTCAGAAAAAGTAC
>CBVK0100670100.1:0-16319 GCA_900067695.1 Picea abies
AAGATTCCACTTGGGAAGATGAGTCTTTTATACAGAAGCATCCAGAGTTACTCAAGCATTGTGGACAACACTTGTCTCAAGTGGAGGGGCATGTTAAGCCCTAATATTAGCTCATTACCCCTTAAGTGGGGCATATTAGATTAGTAATGTTATTTTATTTATGTCGGCTTTAGGCCATTAGTTGTAATTATACCTCCTAGTCTCCTATATAAACCAAGGAGACATTTTCATTTTGAATCATCTTGTAGTTGAAAATTTAAGTGGGGTAAAAGGAGGTTTCCCCCTCGAAGAGGCTTATTATCTGAAATTATTTCTTTTTCAAGGAATTGAGTACTTTTTCTGAGGATTTTCTATGCTATATTGATATTTGGTTCTTAACAATACCATCCTAGAAAAAGGAACACTTGACCCTGTCATAGGTTTTCATGAACCTGGAGTGCCCCGCTGTGGGTGTAGCATGAATCTCAGAAAGTACCATGCATTTAAGCTTTGATTGTTTAGTTAAATACAAACAACTTTGTATCAAAGCTCATCATGGAGGCAAGAGGACCCTGGGGAAGATGGAGCATTGGCCTACAATTGTTGGATCAGATGCAAACTTTTGGGATATTGTAGCCATTCCTGGTGAATGGCTTGGAGCCAATCTGGTACAATGAAGGAAAGAGAAAAAATGGATCCTTCATCTTTATATTTTTGGGAAAGTGCATCTACAACCACATTGTCTTTGCCTTTCTTGTAAATGATCTCATAATCATATCCAAAAATCTTAGTCACCCATTTTTGTTGCTTCGGGGAGGAAATGCGTTGTTCCAGAAAATACTTGAGGATTTGATGGTCTGTCTTAATTTGGAAATATTGACCCAATAGATAAGGGCACCCCAGATCAGCGACATGCATAATAGCCAACATTTCCTTTTCATAGATTGATTTGGCCAGATTTATTTCAGATAGTTTCTTGTTGGTAAAGGCCAAAGGCCGACCCTCTTGCACAAGGACAACACCAATTCCTTTCCCTGAGGCATCACATTCCAAGACAAAGGTCTTTGTGAAATCAAGAAGGGCCACGACTGGAGTGGTGTACATGGCCATCTTCAAGGTTTGAAAATCTTGAGCAATTGTTGGAGTCCAAGTGAAAGAGTTCTTTTTTAGGAGAGGAGTGAGAGGTGTTGCAATCTTTCCATAATTCTTAACAAACTTGTGATAATACCCTGTTAAGCCCAGAAATCCACACGAGGTTTTGAGAGTCTTTGGGTGAGGCCAGTTTTTCATAGCTTGAATATTTTTAGGATCCACTCTAATAACATCCTTCCCAATCATATGACCCAAGTATTCTACTTCTGAGGCACCAAAATCACATTTAGATTGTTTCAGGAAAAGTTGGTGTTGAGAGAGTAGATGGAGAACTTGATCCACATGAGAAAGATTATTTGTCTAGGTTTTTCTATAGATGAGGATATCATCAAAGAAAACTAATACAAAATGACAGAGAAAAGGATGAAAGACATGATTCATGAGGCTTTGGAAGGTGGAGGGGGCATTACACAAGCCAAAGGGCATGACCAAAAACTCATAATGGCCCTCATGAGTTCTAAATTCGGTCTAGGGAATGTATTCCTCTTTCATACGTATCTGGTGGTAGCTTGAACGAAGATTAAGTTTAGCAAAGAATTGGGTGCCACTCAATTCATCTAGGAGGTGATCAGTGATAGGAATGAGAAATTTGTCTTTAATGGTAAGTTTGTTGAGGGAACGGATGTCAGGACACATTCACCAAGAAACTTATTTCTTCAGGACAATGACGACAGGAGAAGAGTAGGGGCTTGTACTAGGGTGGATAACGCCTATATTAAGGAGTTCCTGGACCATTTTCTCAATTTCATTTTTTTGGGAAAAGGGGTGACGATACGGATGGATATTGGGAGGAAGGCTTCTGAGTACAAGGGCAATGGAATGATCATGAAAACCAAAGGAAGGAACGAGTCCTTGGGGAGTTGAAAATACCACTTGATGTTTATAAAGGATGGCTTGGAGGTCTTGTGACACCAAGGGTGTCTCTGTTGCTTGTATGGCGTGGAGTTGGGAAATAACACCAAAATGACCTTTTTTGAGCAGCTTTTCCATGCGATGGGAACTAATGATCTCAGGTGAACCGACAATGATGCCTTGGAACTTATATTGGTGTCCCCCCTAGTCAAATTGCATGGTTAATTCCTTAAAATCCATGAGAATGGGACCAAAAGACCTTAGCCAGTTTGCACCTAACACAATGTCACAACTGCCCATGTCAATAGAAAACATATGAGATTTCAGGTGGTAATAACGAATTTGGAGACACACATTCTCACAACCCCCTCTACATTTCATGGAGCCACCATTGGAAATCATGATTTGGAAATTATTCACGGCATGGATGTAGCAATGAGTTTCTTGGGAAATGCGACGATGAATAAAATTATGGGTGCTTCCACTATCAACCAGAATGATGACCTTTTGATGCATTGAGGGAAATGACAGGTTCTACTTCAGGAGGGTTTGAGGGAGAGGTTATGTCAATGGTTTCAGGTGACTTAGACATAAGGGGAGTTTCAACAGCCTCTTCTGAAATATCCTCAGAGATGGCCATAAAAATATTTTGTTCTTTACACTTGTTGCCTGGGAAATATTTTTCATCATAATTATAACAAAGGCCTTTGAGTTGGCGTTCAGCCATTTCCGCCTTAGTCAATTTTTGGATCTTTAGTGGAGTGGAGGGAGTAGTTGGATTTAGTGGTTTAGGGCGAGGGATAAAAGAGGGTTTTCAGTTTTGGGAAGATACAACTTGTTGTGCTTCTTTATCTCTTTTAGTAGCCTCCACCCAACTCTGAGGCCGACCCATGAGGACATGGGCCTGAATCGCATCCTTGAGGCTACTGTTAAAACACTCTCGGAAAAAGGCATCAGACATGCCCTCTGTCCGAAAAGTCAGGCACTCAAAGGCAACTATAAAGTCTTCTATTGTTCTTGATTGTTTCAAATTTTTCAAACGACCCAAATGGTTGGTGTTAGTGTCAAAGCATTCATAAAGATTTTCCACAAAGTGTGTCCAATCAATATACCCTTAACGAGATTTTTCTCCATTGCCACCATTGCCAACATTATTGATCTAGATGGAGAACACCATACCAGAGTTTGGCCAAGTCATATGTAATGTCGTATAAAGAGAAATAATATTCCATTTGGGTTACCCAACTAGTGGGGTCCAAGCCATCAAATTTGGTCACATCCACCCGCGGGAGGCGTAGGTCCCGTTGAAAGTGATGGTGCTGAAAGTTATGGGAATGAGAGGAATGTTCACCTTCAGTATGTGGAGGTGAGTCAGAGGAAGGGTTATATGCAGGGATATGAATCTTGGTGCAGAGTGATGAAAAGATAGATTCAAGCTGGGTGGTTAGGTCTTGTTTGATTTCCTCCATTGAGGACTGCATGGTTGTATTTATGGCGGCAACATTGACACTGAGTTGTTTCACTTCTTTTTGGGTCTCGATGAGACTAGATTGCAAGGTATTGAAGTGAGCTTCCAAGTCTTGGCTACGGTTATGGGCCATGAGGATGAGGGAACCAAAAAGGGGCAGGTGGGGTCAAAACATTTTCTTAAAAATGATATGTATGATTGTGATAACGATGAAGAGATGAATCCAATGGAATAGGTCTAAAATAATGGTGAAAACAATTCAAGACTGTTTTTTTTTTTGTTTTTTTTTACACCTGCGAAGTTATACTCCGGTCTGAAGAATACTGCAGTGATGAAATGCCCAAATGCTTAACCAGGAAGAAATGTGTAGTGATTTGGCAAATCGAACACCGTTGCATGACAATAGATCTTGTCTATCTTAATTTGTTTATGTTTTTGTCCCCAAGGGTTAGGTATTCAAGGGTTCTACAGACAAGGGTTTCCCCTGTGCTATAGCTCTCTGATATACGTGTGGGGTCCAACAATAGTACTTTGCCCAATATCTCAGGGCACTGACTAAGGAGGATAGACCATACCCTTAGCCATGCTACCCGAATATCTAGGTACTAAAGAGTATCATCCTGAGTGTTGTTCTCAGTGTCACTATAATCGTCAGGTGACCGATCAGTTTATCTAAAGAGGGCTTCAGGTAATCTAGGTTGATTCGTACACAGGTGCTCTCAGATGCGATACCACTTGAAGGGGTACAAATAGGGGTTACAAGGGTGGAAAAAAGATGTGCGCTTGAGTACCACTTGTATTTATTGCTTGTATTAATCCCTCAACCGCGGATTTATGCACATAACAACAGATCTCTATGGCTTAAAGATGCTAGAATACATCTCTACCCAGAAAAAAATTTAACCCACACTTTCTGTCGAGGAAAGTGCTCTAATACCACTTGTAATATACCGGATATAAAAAGTATGCAGAATAGAAATAAAATGCTAGAAATGGCAGAATAAAAAAAATATAACCAGAACAATCACCACAATAGCACTGAAATGATATAAGAATAACAACATAAATAACACTTTGATTCTGAAAGAAATGTTCATGGGCCTCTTTGAGGGAGAAACCTCCAGTTGAGGAGAGATCTATTACAATAATATCCAAGCTAGGGTTCTCATACCCTCGACTCGTATTTATATTAAATATGTCTATCAAAAGAAGAATATAGAGGAAGATCCTTCTAGAAGTGGAAGATTCTATTAGGTCTTCTTATATTCGACTTATCCTATTTTATTGCAAGGCCTTATTAATATTGACCTTTATTACATCCGAATATATTGTTCTACCTTTTTGCAGGTTACGATCCTAACATAAACCTTGCTACTCAACTACCTCAAAGAACAAATCCAAAAATACAAAAGAAGAAAAGAAAACTAATTCAATAGCATTAAAGGAAATCGAGAATGGACTGTCAGACCAAGTCAAAGAAAAGATGGGACATTGCACCTCTACTAAATTACTATGACTCCAATTGGAGAATTCTTATCAAAACAAATTAAAAAACAAAGAAATGGAGAATTCCTATCATTTTATAGAACAAAACAAAGAAACATAAAAATCCAATAAGATTAAAGAACAAAATTCATAAATGGAGAAATCATATCAAATTGAAGAAAAAAATATAGATAAACATAATTCTGATCAGAATAAAGAAAAAAACACATAAGAGGACAATTCCATCAAATAATTGATGCAAAACCCAATCATCAATAGAGAATACTACTACATTAACAAATTGATGAATACCTCAATATTCACTAAATAAAACATATCAGATTTTAAGAATGATTTTATAACTACATTGTTTTCGACAACACATATATTCCAACATAGGACGAACACCTTCATTAACCTCTCACACAACCATATCAAAGATCAACACACCGATGTTCTGGTGTGGTAAAAACATACAGGGAAACCTCCACGGCCCCAACAACGTGACCTCTTGGAGAAATTTATTAATGCAAAATAAAGAGATTACAAAGAGATTTTAAAAGAGAGTTTCTCACAATCGATTATCGGAAAATGACCCTCCATGCTCTTTAAGTAGATATCATGGACCAATCGGGCGCTAAGCCACGAATCAATGGTTATTAAGATTGAGGAGAATATGAAGCTTTAGATCACTTTATGTCGAGAACATATCGTGACCGTCGTATTTCATAGCTACAAATGCACACTAATACATACTAAAGAAACACACTAAGAAACACACTTTTTCCTAACGACACATCAGAGAAAGTACATCTTAACTAACTCCTAAGTGTCTAAATATCATAACATCCCTCGTTATGAACAACTTGGGATATGATTGAAGGATTTACAATAGTGACACAATAGGAGAAGGAACGAGGCATTAGAGCATATCCCCCCTTAATGACAACTTCCTAAACTCATAACATAGATCGAAATTTGGGAAACTTTTCTTTTGTAAGAGACTTTGTGAAAATGTATACAACTTGATATTCTATAGGGAAAAAAAAAACTTCAATAACTTGATCGTGAATGAGATTTCTGATGAGGTGCATGTGTAGCTCAATATGCTTGTTGCACTGATGTTGAACTGGGTATTTGGAGAGCTTGATGGCACTCTGTTTGTCACATCAAAGCATGGTCAAATGCTACTGCTGGAATCCAAACTCTAAGAGGATATGTTGAAGCCATAAGGCTTCTTGACATGCATTTACCATTGCTCAGTACTCTCCTTCTATTGAAGAAAGTACAATAGTCTGTTGTTTCTTATAGGCCCAAGTGAAAGGTCCTAAACCAAGGCTGAAAACATAACCTGTAGTAGAATTCCAATCATCAGGGTTGTCGACCCAATATGAATTAGTGAAACCAACCAATAAAGGATCCCCCCTTGAACTATAATGTCTCCTAAACTCAATTGTACCCTGGAAAAACTAAAGTATCATTTTGGTTGCTTTTCAATGGCTTTCATAGCATGTTTTCATATACCTAGAAAAAATACCAACATCAAAGGAATGATCGAGATGGGTATGAGTCAAGTATAAGAGGATACCAACTAACTGATGGTACAAGGTTGCATCAACTTCAGGAGAATTACAAGTGGCATCTATCTTGACTCCGAACTGGAAGGGAGAAGGGGTTGGTTTACAATCATTCATGTGAAAGTCACTAAGAAGGTCACAAGCATACTTAGACTGGGAAAGAAATATTCCTTCATTGGTTTGCAAAACTTGGAGGCCAAGGAAATAGTGAAAGAAACCTAAATCCGACATTTCAAATTTCTTCTTAAGGATGGTTTTCACATGGTTTAAAAGTTTTGAGTCACTACTAGTAAGGATAAGGTCATCAACATAAAGGACAAGGATTATGAGATCACTTCCTACTTTCTTGGTATAGACATTATAATCACAATGACACCTAGAGAATGTGATGTCAATAAGAAAGTTGCCCATTTTGGCAAACCAATCTCA
This sequence comes from Picea abies, assembly GCA_900067695.1. Lineage (NCBI taxonomy): Eukaryota > Viridiplantae > Streptophyta > Pinopsida > Pinales > Pinaceae > Picea > Picea abies. The sequence goes on from CBVK0100670100.1 coordinate 6,943, forward strand.
GGGAGCTTTCTTAAGACCATAAAGAAATTTCATAAGGAGACAAACAAGGCTAGAATCATTCTACACATAGCCACAAGGTTATTCCATGCATATTTATTCTTGCAAATATCCATGCAATAAGGAGGATTTCACATCCATATGATAGACCTCCCATTTATGTGAGGCAGTAAGGGAAAGAACAAGGAAAATGGAATTTATTTTGGCTATAGGGGAAAAGGTTTCATTATAGTCAATTCCTTCAACTTGGTAAAATCTTTTGGTAACTAAATGAGCCTTGTATATTTAAACACTTCCATCGTATGAATACTTAGTTCTATAGGGAAATTTACATATGACAAGTTTTCTTCATTTTGGAAGAGGTACAAGATCCAAAGTATTGTATGCCATTAAAGAATGATACTCTTCATGCATTTATATATCCCAATCTGGATGACCTGGAGATTCTACAAATGTCTCTGGATCATGAGTCTCTGAAAATTTATACAAAAGAGAAGAGGCACGTTGGAACTGTGAATGAGATCGACGTTGATCTGAAGGATCACAGACAACACCACCAACTGCTTCTCGTGTTGAACGAACCCATCTAGGAAGTGGTGGAATTAGTGTTAGTTTAGGTTCAAAGGACTCATCTGGAGGAAGGTGAGCAGGTGGAGTTGGATTTTCATACTCATTGTCATCATCTGAAGAAGAAACCATAATAGGAACAAAAGGAGGAACAAACGTTGAAGATGGCTCGCAGGCCGAAGAAGGCCTCACATGCCAAGAAATTTTCATCAAATTTAACATCTCTCCTAATAATAATTTCATTACAATGTGGTTGAAGAAGTTTATAAGCTTTGACATATTCAGAATAACCAACAAATAAACAATTCTCACTTTTAGGTTGCAATGTTTTTCTTTTCTCATCAGGAATGTGATCCCGTGCTATACTACCAAATACATAGAAGTGACTTACATATGGTTTAATTTTAGTCCAAGATTCTTTGGGTGTTATATTTTTAAGAGCCTTTGTGGGAGTGTGATTTACTATTTAGTTTGTATAGTTGATTGCTTTCGCCCAATACTTCAAACTTAATCCCTTAGATTAGATTGTACATTTAGCCATTTATTTTAATGTGTGGTTCTTTCTCTCAGCAACACCATTTTGTTTTTGTGTATATGGAATAGTGTGTTGCATTTGGATGACCTGTGTAGTGCAGTAACTTGTAAAATTATTGTTCACATATTCGCCTCCATTATTTGTTCTTAACTTTTGAATTTGAGGTCCAGATTGCTTTTCTACAAGGGTCGTGTAGGCCCAAAACTTCTCAAAAAATCCATTGTTAATTTTTAAGAAGTAAACCCAAGTACGTATGGAAAATTCATCAATGAAAGTTAAGAAATATTTCCACCCAAAAAAATAAGGAGAAGAAAGTGGACGACACAAATCACTATGAACAAGCTACAAATGGCCCGAGGAATGCCAAGAGGCACGTTTGTCAAAATTTTCCTAATGATGTTTGTTCAGAACATAACCGGCACAAACACCATATCTGTATGAAACAGGAGGAAGACCAGCCACAATTTGTTGATTACATAGTTACTGCAATGAGAGATAGTTTAGATGACCAAACTGCTCATGCCCAAGTTTTCTCAAGTCATCGCTATGAGAAACAAAAACTGATGAAAAATATGATGACCCAAAGTTGTCAAACTTGTACAACCTGGTAATATCATCAACAATTCCAGTTGCAAGAACTTGCTTAGGATATTTTAGATCCTTGATATCAACTTGGTGAGGTGAAAACTCTACAATTTTACCTTCACTTGAATGAGTTATTTGATACAATGATCGAAGGTTACACGAAAGACTTGGAACACATAATGCATCATTGAAATAACCATTATATACTTGAATTGTTCCAGATCCCGCAACACTAAGAGATCTATCATCACCAACAAATATTTTCTTGGTGTTACATTCATTTAGATGAGAAAATATGTCTTTATCCTTAGCCATATGATAAGATGCTCCAGAACCAATAAGCCACTCATAAAAAGAAGAAGTAGAAGTTAGTAGAAGTTATATTGAAGGAGAAACCAGAAGCAAAAAGTTCATGTCCATGAGAAGAAGAAGAATATGTAGAATAAATATTGATGTTGTGCTTCTTCATCGATGCTTCTAAAGATGTCATCTTCTAGAAACATTTGGACTCATCACGACCATCTTTATCACAAAAGTTGCAATGTGTGTCAGCCTTTTTATTTTTATATTTTTCTCCTTTGTCACCATTAGGAGATGACGTTGTTTGAGCAGGTTTGGAACACTTATGTTGCTTGTTTTTGTAGCAAGGATGTTGTTTCTTTGGATTCTTGGGTTTATCTTTTTGTTGGGAAACTAAGACTTTGTTGGAGGTACCTACATGTTGATCAGTCCAAGTTGTACAAGTTTATCTTCCTCTCTAATCAAAGAAGCACAAAAGGACTCAAGAGTGGGTTTTTTATAAGATTTCCCTAGATCCTCTCTCATGGCATATAAGGTAGATGCAAACGCAAAATATGCACTACCTAGATTAGAGAGAATAAGATAGATGCAACTCTTTTCCTCCATTTTTATCTGACATTCTTCACATAAAATTATGAGTGTTTTAAACTTAGATAGATAGTGTCCAATGCAAGAAAAATCATTTGGATTTAAAGTCACTACTTGATTTTCTAATTGTTGTTCTTGAATAATATTGAGTTTACCAAACATAGTTTCAATCTTTTCCCAAGCTTCATTGGGGTCATGAATTTATTTAAGGTGGAACCTTAAATCAAGAGAGATGGACATTCATATTAGTCCAAGTGCTTTGTCAATCCTATTATCCCATTGACTTTCTTATCAGCATCATTGGGTTCTTTTTCCTTTCCCAAGGTAATCTGGTACAAGCCTTTACTTCTTAATAAATGCTCCATATGAGATTTCCATTGGAAGAAGTTAATTCTAGTAAGGAAAATATTATTAGAAGAATCCATATTAAATATGTAGATAATATGGATTTAAAAACTAAAAATGATGATCTAGATGGAAAGATCTCGAAAACAACACTAAAAATAGACTTTGGATGTGAAAGTTATGCCTTTAAAAAAAGAGAGGCATAAACAGTAACCAAAGGACCACGTGGTGGTGTAAGTTGCTTTATGAAGTGACCCACTTTTATAAAAAGAAGTCGGGATCACATTTACAATGAAGTTACTTTATAAAAGAAAATCCACATGGAAAATAAATAACTCTAAAATAAAGTATTAAAACTACTTATAATGATTCACTTTTATACTTGAAATGAAATACACTTTACAATGGAGCATGAATTTTTTCAAAAAAATGTAACAAAAAGAGACTTGAACTCTAGACCACTTACTTAATAAGGCAACTTTTAACCAAATGGGCTAGAAAAACATATCGTATTGTTTAGCAAGAGGATTGGGGGTGTTTTTGTTGTTGTTGTGGAAGACGTCCTTTCAAAGCATGCTAAAAAAAAACTATTTTCAAACAAGAAAAAAATTTCACTTCTCGATGAGAACAAGAGTTAGATCTCAGTTAGCTTACCCGACGAATGCACCTTTTCCTATCTGTTTTACATTTTCTTAGATCGCACAGGGCATGGAGCAAAGAGAATATGCAGATCTAAAAGAGTAGCAACCCGAAAAAAAATTAATATAAAACTGAAATAAAACAAAAATAATACTCTCCAACAATTTAAAAAATGTGTATTTAGGCTTTATACCTCTGGATCTAACTGAAATTGACATATCTTGGGAAAATGAAAATCTTTTCAAGTGAAAAAAAAAAATTTCCTGACTGAAAAAATAACTCTGGATGTAATGGAGCAGTCCTCTCAGAAAATAAATGTACGAAAATGAAAAAACATGGAAATGAAGTAACTCGGCTTCAAGATCTTGATCTACAATAAATGGGGGTCTTCAAATAGGCTTTGATACCATGTTCGACAACACATGTATTCCAATAGAGGATTAACACCTTCAATAACCTCTCACACAACCCGATCAAATATCAACAGATTGATGTTTTGATGTGGTATAACCCCTACAAGGATCTATCCATAGCCCCAGCCAACATGACTACTTGGAGCATTTTATTAATGCAAAGAAAGAGATTACAGAGAGATTTTACAAGATAGTTTCTCACAATCGATTATCAGTAAATGAACCTCCATGCTCTTTAAATAGATATCATGGACCAATTGGGTATTAAGACACTGATCAATGACCATTAATATCAAGGAGAATATGAACCGTCGGATCACTCTATGTCGGGAACATATCGTGACTGTCATATTTCCCAACTAAAAATTCATACTAATGCATACTAAAGAAACACACTAAGAAACACTCTTTTATCTAATGACACATTAGACCAAGTAGATCTTAACTAACTCCTAAGTGTCTAAATATCGTAACACATTTGAAGTGATTAGTATGAAACCAAAAAATGGTCTATATATTGAATTTACTAAGGATGTTCTTGACTAGATTGAATACACAATTATGTGAACTTTTGAAGAGTTGGAGAAACTTCAAAAGAAATATATGTTTCTACTACAACAATTAGATCAATATAACCATGAACATCATAAACAAAAGATTCAAATAGAAGACAAAGAAGAACAAATCAAAAGATTAAAGGCCGAAGTTGCTAATCTAACAGAAGAAATGGAAGAATTGAAGACACATGACAATAAAATAAAAGAAGTACTAGAAGAGACAAAACAAATGGTCATATGTGTAAAAACTCAACTTGAAGAAGCTACAAAAAATGAAGAAGTCCAGAAGGTCCAATAAACTAAAAGAGAATAATCATGTCACATGTTGGAATTAGAAATTATCAACATCAAAAAGATAAATGAAAGTACTAATGCAACTCTAATGACTCAAATTGAAGAAGCTAAGAAAAATGAAGAATCATATAAGGTCCAATTAACTAAAAAGGAAGAATCATGCCGCAGGATGGAATTGGAAGACATCAACCTCAAAAGGATGCACATAGAAAACAAGGAATAAATCGAAAGATTGAAGAATGAAGTTGTTGATCTAAAAATATATATAGAAGAGTTAAATACATATGAAAAAACTAATAGCTGCACAAAAGTCTTGGATGATACAAAATAAATGGTCATCAATCTAAAGACTCAACTTGAAGGAGCTAAGGAAAAAGAAGAACCCTTGAAGATTCAATTGAATAAAAAGAAAGAAACATGTCACATGTTGGAAATGGAAGTTATCAACCTCAAAAAGAAGAATGAAAAGACAAAAGAAACTATCAAATTCCAGAACAACTCAACTATCCTAGACAGGATCTGGAACAGTCAAAGACCAATTGATGACTAAACCAGTCTTAGATACATTAAGAAAGAAGAAGGTGGAAAATGGAGCACCATTCAAAAAAATGATAAAGGATCATATCCTCAAAAGAAAAAGGTAGAGTCACAAACCTAAAAAGAAACATAAAATTTGTCAAGGAAGTAAGCTATAAAAGTAAAAAACAAGAAACATATCAAAATACTTACTTCTCATGTCACAACAGACTCAAGTATGTAAACATCTTCAATGGTTATTTCTTTTCTTGTAATAACTTTGGCCACAAAGCATTGTAATGCACGAATCCTGAAAATAAAAATTTATGAAGGTTCAATAACTTAATGGGATGTTGGATATACAATTATGTTGTCCACAGAACAAAGTTTTGTCATACACTGAGATGTTGTAAATTTGATTGGTTTGGTCACATATCCCAAAACTGCAGAAAATCAAGAAGTCAATCTATGAGAGATAATTCATACAAGTTAGGAAGAAAATCTAATGAAGGTTGGAAGAAAAGAAGAAATGACAAATCACAAAGGACAAATTTAGAAAAGAAAGATCCAACAAACAAAATATCTCATGAAAAGGTAAGGAGAAAAAAATCTAAAATAGAAAGCAACAAAGATGATCTGGCATCTGAAAATGAAGAAATTGATAACAAGAAAATGATGGGTGAAGTTCCTAATAAGGAATGTGAAATTTAGATATTTGAATATGAAATGGACCAGGAAAGGAGAGTTCCTAAAGAATAATATGACACAATAATAGGTCTTGATGATATCATGGAGATCAAGAGTACATTAACCAATGAACAAAAAATGAAAACAAAAAATCACAAAGAAGAAAATGAAGAAGTTTCACTTACATAGAACAATGATGATAATGATGAATCTTCAAATAACATATCAACCAAAATAAGTGAACAATGAAAATCTTGGAAGTTTTCCAATGTTATTTTCATGAACTACTAAAATTCTCATCGACAGAAAATATGAATAAAAGGGAGGAGGAAGGATTTTACAACATGATTTGGTGTAAGTACTACAAAATACTAGTAAAGTATGGTATGATATAAACCCAATGAGGAATTTACAAAAGAATGAAAAATTATGAAGAGGACTTAACAAATAACATATGAAAGGACCAATTCAATCTTATTTCTAAGGGAGAAAAATTGAAGTTGGTTTCTGCAGAGTCGAATGACTGTGAATAAGATATTAAATTGGTTGAAGAATGGAAATTAAATTATTTTGTATCGATCAATGGTATTCTTGTGAAAAGATAAGAATATCAACAAGAATAAACAAACATATCAAGAAGATTAGTAAGATTCACACCCTTGTCTTTTAGGACAAAGGAGAAGACAGTAAAACCCTATGAAATAGTAAAAACTCTGGGGGAGAACTTAATTTGGTCATAAAATAAGGAATTCATTGGATTATGTTTAAACGACTTGATCACTACAAAAAAAAATGGTATCAATAAGACTACCTATTTGAACACAAAATCTCAATAGATCAAGAGATAACAACTGGCAAATTTATAGGGGGAGGAAAACAATAAAAGTTTAACTCTTTGTCATTGATGTCAGAGGAGGGTGAAAATAGTAAAACAAATTTGGTATCAGTATTTGGTATAAGTAAAAGTTCAATCCTCCAACCTGAAAATGAGATTAGTGACAGGGGGAGAAAAAGTATTTGTTTTATAGATATGTTTCCATCAATGCCAAAGGGGGCGATTGTTGGAATTATTGGTTGCATGTTGTCATTGATGGAAAAATGATTCAAACATGTACAGAAAACAGAAAAAAAGGAAGATCACCTTGGGGCAGAGGTAGAATCATCTTGGAGAATAAGCAATTTGTGATCATTGTTGATCACAATAGGATCAATATTGATCCTATGTTCCTAAACCTTGGGAGAGGTAGCATGAAGAGAATCCACGTACATAAGGAATAATGAATAACGATTAATTAAGATCTCAGGAGGGTAGAGACTAAAGATCAATGCATAAAATAATTCACAAACACAATCAGAAAGAAGAGCACTGAAACCCTTCAAGAATCTTAAGGAAAATTTATTACAGTCGAAAAGTTTCAACCATCATTTATAGAGAAGTAACATTATGGAGATTTGGATCAAAGACACAATCATAGATCGAGAGGGATTAAATAAGAGTCATATGATTTCATGGAGGAAATTCAAGTGAGCTCTCAACCGTTAGATCAGTTCGAGATCTATCCTAATCGTCATATAAAAACAAGTGGAAGGACAGGATAGGCAGGTCCAATAGTGGTCAACTTCGGGACAGACCACTTGAGCTAAAAAGAGTCTAAGACATGTGAATTCACTCAAAGGTCGGAGCCTTGATGTCCTGAAGTGAATGAGGGCCATCAGTTATTGGAAATGAATGGTGACCGTTTGATGAGGATAGGTGAGTCCAATGGTGGTCAACTTTAGCATTGACCACTTCGGAGAAACAGATTCTAAAACATGTAAGTTTATCTGAAGGCTGAAGACCCGAAGTAACTAACTCCCATCAATCGTCGTATAAGAGGAAGAGCTCAAAAATCCCATCGAGTGTTGATCAACATAAAGTGGAAGGATATGATAAGTGGCACCAAAGCCACAAAGTCCCGGAGTAAAAAGAGTTCTTCGGATCAACATAAGGAAATATCTATGGTGATAGATCTATTAGGCACTTCGGGAATGATCAAAGGATTTTATAAAAGTACCAAAACTATTGAAGCTATGAAGTATCGAATCCACAAAGTGTAAATCCATGATACATGAGGGAGACATCTGGTAGAAGACAAATATGACACATGGCCCAATCGACTGGTGACAACTGTTAAGGTACAGTTGGCACATTAGTTATACAAAAGTCATGAATCAAGGTGACACATGGAAACCACTCATCCAGTGCCACATCAATAGTGACATCATAAATCCATGTCACTCCAAGACTAATCCTTTGAGGATATCCAAATTCTCCTACTAGCTAAAATATCTGAAGCGCTGAAGGCCGAAATCACGAATTAATGTTTTGTCGTTGATCTAAGATCCTACAGAATATTTCTGGACTGTCCAATCAAGTACAATGGAAGGATAGAGTAATCCAAAATCACAGAGTAACGTTAATTGTTGATCTAATTCAGGAGAATTCTCGACCGTTGATCAAACATCATGGAAGAATAGAGTAACAATGAGGTGTTAACCCACAACAAGTGGTCACCATTGTGTTATAACTTATTCAGTAGGTAAACCTCCAGAGGAATTGAACTATTTCATAGTTCTAGTAACCGAGAGTCCTAGATTCACGAATATCCAAAGTTCTCGAGTAGATGATAACTGCCCAGCTCAAGTGAAGATTAAGTCAGATTCATCGATCATCTAAAATAAAAAGTTCAATGAATGCACAAAGATGAGAAAAGACCTTCAATATGAGAACTTCGGGAGTAATCCTAGCCATTGGATTAGCTAACATGAGATGTAACCACTCTGAAAGGTAACAACTACGGAAGAATACAAGGGTTAGAAGGCTGGAATATCGAAGTCTGAAGTAACATAGAACCTAGTTCCATCACCGGTCACGTGATAAAGTATAGAAGACAAAGGGGCTAGAAGTAAATAAGCCCTCAGATGTTTGAATACAGTCCCATGTATAAGAATAGGGGCAGAGGAAGAAAGAGCTAACAAAAAAAGGCTTAGAATGGATAAGCTCCTGGTTTCGAGCTCGGGCTCACATGAATTTTGGTTAGAAGGGAGTGCCTATTGATTAAGACTTGAATTCACAACAATCTGAGATATGTAAACTAATGAACCAATACATAGTCATGATTAATGAAGAATTAAAACATGAGAATTATGAATAAATATAAAAAGAAAAAATGTTATTATTCAAAGTTTAATATTATCATTCATGTCAAAAAGACATAACAAATCCTATACTACATTAAATACTATATAAACCAGAAGTGGTGGTGAATCGAAGTGTGTCTTGGTGGATTATATATATATATATATATATAATGG
>CBVK0100670101.1:0-16319 GCA_900067695.1 Picea abies
CCCTGTCAATCCCCCCAAACATGGTCAAGTGGGAAAATGTAAGATCCAAGCAGTTGTTAGAGATAAAAGGAATCAAATGCATATATTCAAAGGTTTAAATGATCAAAAGTGACACATACCATGATATCTGGACCAATTACCACATGGAGCAAGATCCTCTTCTGATACAGGACCAAGCCAATGGTGATGGATGTTGTTGCTGCTTACAAGACAAAGACAATGGAAGAAGAAAAGGTGGGCCCTCCAGGGCCATGCTCAGGTCAATCCTGCTCTTGGTACTCCATGTTTAGGACCTATGGGCCTCGAGACATGATCTCTTAGTTATCCCTAAAAAGTGGGGATAACAATGTTGAGCTACATCTTTGGCGAGTTTGATGGTTCTCTAATTGTCACACCAAAGTGTGGTCAGATGTTGTTGTTGGAATCCAAACTCTGAAAGAATATGTTGAAGCCACAAGGATTCCTGACTAGCATTAATTGTTGCTTGGTACTCTACTTTTGTTATATATTTAGTCTATTGCTTCTTACAAGCCCAAGTGAAAAGTCTAGAACCAAGACTAAATATATAACATGTAGTAAACTTCCAATCATTAGGGTTTCTTTCCCAATTTAAATCAATGAAACCAACCAACAAAGGAGTCCCCCCTAAACTATAATGTATCTCAAATTGAATTGTACCCCAAATATATTGAAGTATCATTTGTTTTTTTTCCAATGGCTCTCATGGATTGTTTGCATATGCCAAGAAAAAAGACCAACAACAAAGGAAATATCGATATGGATATGAGTCAAATATAAGGGACTACCAACTAACTGATGGTACAATGTGGCATCTACTTTGGGTGTAGTACAGGTGGCAACAAGTTTGATGCCACACTAGAAGGGAGATGGGGTTGGTTTACAATATTCCACGTGAAAGTGGTGAAGAAGGTCACATGCATACTTAGATTGGGAAAGGGAAATTCCTTCCTTGGTTTGCTATACATGGAGGCCAAGAAAATAATGCAAATAACCTAAGTTTGTCATTTCAAATTTCTTCTTAAGGCTGGATTTCACATGGTTTAAAATTTTGGGGTCACTACTAGTGAGAATAAGGTCATAAACATAAAGAGAAAGTATTATGAGATGGTTTTGTACTTTCTTGGTATAGACATTGGGGTCAAAATGACATCTGGGAAAGTCAATGTCAAGAAGAAATCTATCCATTTTAGTATACCAAGCCCAAGGATCATGCTTAAGACCATGGAGAAATTTCTTAAGGCACCAAACAAGACTAGAGTCATTCTAAACATAACCAAGAGATTGTTTCGTGTAAATAAATTCTTGCAAATCCCCGTGCAAGAAGGAGGATCTAACATCCATCTAATGGACCTCCCATTTATGTGAGGCATAAAGGATAGAACAAGGCAGATGGAATTCATTTTGGCTACAGGGGTAAAGCTTTCATTATAATCAATTCCTTCAACATGAGAAAATCCTTTGGCAACTAATCGGGCCTTATGTATTTCAATACTTCCATCTAATGAATACTTAGTTCCATACACCCATTTACACTTGACAAGTTTTCTTCCTTTCAAATGAGGTACAATATTCCAAGTATCATTCACCATTAAGAAATGATATTCTTCATTCATTGTTGTGTCCCAATCTAGATGGAGTAAAGATTTTGCAAATGTTTCTAGATCATGAGCATCTAAAAATTGATCCAAAATAGAGGAGGCTCTTTGGAACTGTGAATGTGTATGATGCTAATCTATAGGATTACCAACAATATCACGAGCTCTCACATTGTACGGACCCATAAGGGAAGTGATGTTGATGTTCTAAGTTCATGTCCAATGGACTCAACTACATGAAGATGAGTAGAAAAAGGTGAATTTTCATCCTCACTGTCATCATCTGAAGAAGAAACCAAAATCGGATCATTAATAGAAAAGTTGGGAAGAGAAGATGGCACAGACATTGAATATGGTTCGCAAGTCGAAAATGGCACAACTGTTGAATTAGGCATGCAAGTCAATAGATTTTCATCAAACTTAACATCTATCCTAATAAAAATTTCATTGGAATGAGGTAGAAGAAGTCTATAATCTTTGACATTTTCAATATATCTAAAAAAAATGCACTTCTCACTTTTAGGATGTAATGCTTTCCTTTTCTCATTAGGAATGTAAGCCCGTGTGTCGGGAGGCCTTTTAGGCCCTTGTAATAAGCCATCATACATTATACAATAGCATAATAATGTATGAATACATGTAATAAAGTGAGTAAATGAATGTAGAGGATAAATGCAACCTTTAATGAAGGATTAGTTGGAGCGAGTACGACAGCTCAAATCATATCCCTATTGTATAAATGCTCATGAATATGGAATACAAACTCAAACGGATATCCTTCCCAGAAATCTCTCTCTCTTCTTGAGTACATGTGTCCCTATTATTCTTCCTATAATATAGCTCTATTTTTTTAATGCATCCCTCTTATTCCTCGGACTATAACACTTTGGTTCCATTGTCATGTGACTATAGATTCTCTGGTGAAGTGAAAAGTATATACAAAAATAGAATATATATTACCAAGCTTAGCAAGAATAGCTTATATACATCGGTCATCCTTCATTTTTATTTTATAGTCTTTAAGTAAAATTATGAATGTTTTGAACTTAGATAGGTAATCTTCAATGTAAGAGAAATCATTGTGATTTTAAAACATTAATTGATTTTTAAGCTAGTGGGCTCGAATCTCTTTGTGTTTACCAAATACAGCTTCCATCTTTTATCAAGCTTCATCTAGGTCATCAATTCCTTGAAGGTGAAATCGTAAATCACTAGAGATGGGCATTTCGATTAATCCATGTGGTCCATCATTTTCATTATCTTATTTGAATTTCTTTGTGGCATTAGTGGGGGCATTTTGTTTTCCCAAGGTAATCTGGTAAAGTCCTTTACTTCGTAGGACATCCTCCATATGGGATTTCCATGAGAAATAGTTTGTATTGGTAAGTAAAAGATCACTTGGACTATCCATATTAAAATATGTAGGTAATATGGTTTTAAAAAAAAAAATTGAATCTATGGATATAAAGCTCTTGAAAAAATAGGCAGTTTAAAAAAAATGGCACAAAAAGGACTTCAAATATCAAAGTTATGATTTTTTTAATCAAGGCATAAAAGGTAACCAAAGTGTCACATAGTAGGTAGAGGTTGGCTAACATGATAATGGATGAACAATGAGGTTTCTAAGTAACAAAAAAATCCATCTCTTCTCTAACTTTTCCTATAAGTTCACTTTTACAAATAAGTTACTTATGAAGTGACCCACTTTTATAAAATAAGTGAGAATCACTTTTATAATGAAGTTACTTTATAAGTTAAAGTTGCATGCAGAAAACAAATTTAAAAAATGAACAACAAAGTTACTTTGTAGTGATTCACTTTTATAATATAAATGAAATGCATAATAAAGTTATGTGATAACTCAACGTTGCATGAATTTTTTCAAAAAGTAACTTGAAGAAATACTCGAACTTAAGACCTCTTAACAAATAAAGTAACTTTCATTCAAGTGAGCTAATGCAAAATATATATCAAATGTTATGGAGGAGTTTTGTTTAAGCCTTGAAGTGTGTGCTTACCCCCAAAACCCTTGTTTTTTCCTACAAAAAATTTCAACAAAGCCGCACACAAAAACAAGCGAAATTTCGAAAGAAAAAAAAATTGAAAACTTGCAACAAAGGGGTTAGATCTCGGTTATTCTACCCATAAAATGAAATTTTTCTCTCTATTTTTTATTTGTTAAGATCGCACAAAGAAAAGAGCATACACAGGAAAGAAAACACTTTCCACTATGTTTCTAATTTGTCAAGATCACACAGAGCACATGGCAAAGAGCATACATAGAGGAAAAAGGGTACCAACCCAAGAATAAAATAGAAAAATTGAAAGATTAACACAGTAAAAAAAAAATTAAAAGGTGTAATGAAACTTTATACCGTCGACTTGGACAAAAAAGGTCATATCTTAAGAAAACATAAATATTTTCACGCAAAAAGAAAAGTGTTTCTAGCTAAAAGAAATGCTCCATATGCAATGGAATAGTTCGCTTAGCCTAGAAATGCACAAAAATAGTAGAACCCATAAATATTTTTTATGCATGTGACAACATAGGTTGAAGATCTCAATCAACAATGAAAGTGGGCCTTCATACAGGCTCTGATACCATGTTCGACAAAACAAGGTATTTCCACATAAGATAAACACCTTAAGCAACTGCTCACGCAACTAGATCAAAGATCAATACACAAGTGTTTTTTGTGGTTAAAACCCTCAAAGCGGGAAACAGTCCATGGCCCCAGCCAACATGGCCACTTGAGGCAATATATTAATGCAAAAGAAAAAAGTGTACATAAGAGTTTCTCACAATTGATCTTTAGCAAATAGATCTTCATGCTCTTTAAATAGAGATCAAGGACCAATCGGGTGTTAAACCACAGATCAATATAGTCGTTAGTAGCAAGGAGAATATAATTGTTGAATCACTTTTTATCTAGAAAATATCGTGACTATCAAATTACATAACTACAAATGCATATTAATGCATACTAAAGAAACACACTTTTACATAAAGACATATTAGACCAAGTTGACCTTAACTAACTCCTAAATGTCTAAATATCCTTACATAAATATGTAGAAAATCTCTCAAACAACGTATTTCTGCCCCAAAGCCCTCCTTAAAGGTGAAACATGCTTCCACTACAAATGCATATTAATGCATACTAAAGAAACACACTTTTACATAAAGACATATTAGACCAAGTTGACCTTAACTAACTCCTAAATGTCTAAATATCCTTACATAAATATGTAGAAAATCTCTCAAACAACGTATTTCTGCCCCAAAGCCCTCCTTAAAGGTGAAACATGCTTCCACGTATCTAGAAGTGCATCAAATAATATGTCATCAACCCCCAAGGAACTAAAAGGTGAAATATGTCGTGAACAGTGTGTCTTTACTCTAAAAGCCCTATTCAAAAGTGAAATACACCTCCAAATATGTAGAAGCTCCTCCATTAGAGTATTTTTCACCCCTTCTTACTTTCAACATGCCTTAGACACCTCCTTGAAGAATGCATCCAATATTAAGTGGGCCTTTGACCATGCCAAGAGCAATTATAGTGTCATGGCACCTTTCCAAGTAGGTGTTTCTCCCTTATGCTCATTAACTCCCTTTCCTTACCACATGTCATGCTTTAGGCCTCCAACAAGATAGGGAGTTCCCTCATTGATGGGTGTTTCTCTAATTCATGGGTGCATCTTTCTCCAAACCAACATTACTCCTTCACATCTTTGACCTTGCCCCAAATGTTGGGTAGAATGGTGCTTGAGCAAGATAGAACAAGGTTCATAGCCTCCAAGTTTTCCCTCGCATTCTATAACTATAGCTCAACTCCAAGGATTTGTTGTGTTGGTGAGAGCGGAAAGTCCATCAAAATGTGAAATAAGGCATGCATTTTCAAATGGTAATAATAGGTAAGTTATATGTGCCTAACAACATAGACATGAGACAACTAGTAAGAGAAGTGCATGATGTTCTTTATGTAGGACATCCCAACTATCAAAAGATTTCCATAGCCTTGAGAAAGTAATTCATATGGTCAAACATGAAGAAGAATCATAGAATATGTTATCAAATGTGTTAAATTCCAAAAAGTGAAGACATAACATCAACATTCTAGTAGTTTATTGCATCCATTACCCATTCCAAAATGGAAATAGCAAGAGATTTCAATGGAATTTATAATTGGTTTACCTAATATTGTACAAAGGAATGATTCTATTATGGTGTTTGTATTAAACTCACCAAGGCTACACATTCTATTCCTATGAGAACTACTCAAACTACTCTTACAGATTTGAACACAATTGAAATATTTGTAAAGAATATAGTTTGATTACACAATGTCAAAGAAGAATTTATCAAGATAAGAAAATCACTTCCAACTTTTGAAAGATCATGTTTTGGGCCATGGGCACTCAATTAAAATTTAGAATTAAAAAAATATATATGTAATTTAATAGCTAAACAAAGGGCTATATTGACTTACTAAGTCGATGAATGTATGGCATTGAACTTATTTCTCTCACTAAGGTTTGATTCCTCCATGTGACATGTTTTCTCCTCGTGGATGGGTGTGCCCCTACAAGGAGGGCATTGTTTAAGTGGAAGTCACCATAGTCATTAAGTTGAGTTGGGAGGTCACGCATCATAATTGTAGCATAGTGTTCCACCTCTTGATAGGTGGTGGATGTTCAATGGTCGAAGTATTAGGAAGCATCTTCTAATAATTTTTAATAGGCATACAAAGAGAATCAACCATGTGTTGAAAGGCATGTTAAAAATGTTTTCCATTGGCATGTCATCCAAGTGGAGTAACTCTACTTGGTTGAATTTGAATACAATAATAGTTTCCATGTGTCACTATGTATGAGTCCATTTGAGTCATTTATATGAGAGAAGATGCAATAGTCGTGTAAGCTAGAACAATTGGGAGAACAAAGTCCTGATTGTGCCAGATATACTCGAGGCTATGGAAGAACAAGCTAAAAAAAATAAGGAGCATTTGAAGGCTTATCAACATCATCAAAAGAGCTATGCAAATAGTCAAAATGCAAATAAAATTTGCAGTTGGGGCACATGTCTTATTAAGGGATCATCCCAAGAAGGGATCTTTGAATCTAAGGAAAATTTGCTCCAAGTGAATTGCATATAGCCTTGCCTTACCACCTAGTGTTATGATACATGTTGTATTTCACATTATTTTGTTGAAGAACTATGTGCCATATCCTAATTACATTCTTAGATTTGTCTAAGATTTAGATGGAACTAGAGGGAGAGTTATAGAGAGATACTTTGCATACTTTTGAAAGAAAAAACACAAAGTTTCAAATGTTGAAATATTTAATGTAAATCCAACTTGAGCGGTTTGTTCAATCTTTTGAATTGTTACATATATTGTTAACCATTTTAATGATTATTGTGGTTTTTAAAGATAAATAATAGACACCCCACAATAGAGCATTTAATGCTCTATATACTGGGATATATACCGTCCAATCTAAAACATCTTTAAATCAGACGATATATATCCCAACATATAGAACTTTAAATGCTCTATTGTAATATGTATATTGATAACCATTTTCACCTTTGTAAAACCTTGATTGAATAAGAATATGCCAGAAGTGTTTCCATCAGCTTGACCAGCATAGATTCGTTGTCTGGGTTGAATACTCAGATGCCGATGTGAAAAGGATATATGTGATCTGTGCATGGTATATCACAGCGATCATGTGATGGAAATAAGAAGCCACCTAGTCAACAGGCCACAGAGGATACTCGTGGGCATAGCCGCAGTGGGAGTAGAGTTGTGTGGGTGAGGATACTCACGGGCATAGCACACTGAGGTTAGTATATGAATAAGTACTTGGTTAAGGAGTGTTTGATTTGTCTAATTGTGTTTGAAGCAGGAGGGATGTTTGTAATGAAATAGGTTGATGTTTCATAATATCACCTACATAAAATTGTAAATATTTTTTATGGAGTTGGATTTTATCATATATGTAAATGGGCATATGGTTGTAAGACCTATTTAGGCATGCATACCCCTGGTTTAAAATTTCACTGGTGTAAAGTCTAGATGTAGACTTAGGTGATAGGGAGGCATGTTGTATTCTCAAAAATCTTGTAAATAAACTTTGATGGGGGTAGGTGTTTATCCCAAGTCAACTTTAAATGGGGGAATGTTGGGTTAATCTTGACTCGATCATAAAGTAGTTAAGATAACCTTAATAATAGGCTTGTCATCCATTGTTTATGGGCCAATAGTATTGGGTAACCCATGGTATTACATATGATGAAGCCTATTTAATGACTTGGAATACTCCATTGTAATATGCCTCAAGTGGCGTGGTGTTTGACTGGATTGGCCAGTTTGGCCAAGGTTAATAGATATATATTATGTGCTAGTTTTCTCTATTAATGGTTTCCAAGGTAAATCTCTAGTGTCCATTTATGTGCATGCTTATTGTTGTGCCATTTCTCTCTATTCATATTTTAACATTTTCCATGTTAATATCTTCATCATAGAGATAGAAGGAATTCATCCAAGAATCGAAAATCTTGATATGATGGAAGAGATGCTTACAAATCTTTGTAGAAGAGGCATAAGAGGAAGAATTTTGGACTAGTGCGAACTACTAATATTAATTTTGGTTGCATTGATTATTGGTGATCATATCATTTGAATGAGGGCTTGAGGACTTCAAACAGAGGTGTAGCATCAATTGTACAACATATAATACTATTTATTCTTGATAATTGGTTGATTGTTTGACCAATCTTGTTGGCATGTTTTACATGTGAGACAAATTTTATTATAGGCATTGTATGTGAGCCTTATCCACTATTGTGATCCCTCAACCTATATTTAAGGGGGAATGTTATTGAGCTTGTTGTGGTGTATAAACCCAACTTGGTGTTGTTGAGAACACACAAATGGTTTCAAAAAAAATTGACAAAGTTGTTTTTATGATGAGACATTGAGGGGAATTCGAAGAAGAAGCAGGTGAAGGCCTAGGGATTGCCCGGATCAATGATAGACCAAGGAACTCCTTTTTTATACACACCAAGAAACCGAAAGGGATTTTGAGCAAAGAAAGCTAAGTTGTTTTCGATTTTTGTATTATTCTTGACAATACTATTTGGGAAATTGATTATGATTGTTTGTGCATAGGCTCTTGTTCCTCCACCTTTGTGTTTGGAGATGTTTTGGAGGTTCAAATTCTAAGGAACTTCCTATTGTAATTCTTGTTGCATGAGTTTGCCTCACTATGTTCAAAAGAGGATAGGGTGAAGGTGTTGTGGAGGTAATTGTTCTATTGTACCTCGTCATGCTTTGATATTTGTGTTGTCAATATTCCTATCCCAGTTGTGGTAACAGGAGAATGATGAGAGATGTGATATCTCTATATTTTTTACAAGACATGTTGTAGTAATAAGGTTATCTATAGGAAGATCTCATTAAGAGATGGTGTTGAGATAATGCCATGGCCTTTCATATATCCTTCAATTGTGTTCAAGGAACGATGTGGGAATATCTAATGTAAACCCAACTTGAGGGGTTTGTTGGACCTTTGGGACCACCACATTTATTTTTAACCATTTTAGTGGTTATAGAAGTTATTATGGTCCCACATTTTGAGATCTTAGGGGTAAACCCTAATACTATATATCAATGAATCTCTAGCCTCATTCTACACATATTGCATACACACAATGCTTTGTGTTCTTTGGGATCTTCTTATGAAGATGTGCTTCAATGTTTGATTGTGTTTCTAAACATCAATATTCCACTCAGTTACCATGGGCTCATTCTTTAAACCATACCTAACATCAAAATCAAGCCATAGAGATTATAAACCTAGAAATGCAACATATTCACTAAAAGCTTGTGCATAGGAGTGAGAATAAGGTTACATCATGATCAATGTTAATTCTAAGGGGTGGGGGATGTAACACCCCAAATTTAACTCCTTAGATAAATAAAGTGGCCAATTGAAAATTTATATAGTATTTCTTTAATGTATTTAAAATAAATGTGTGCTTATTAGTGAAAGTTCCATGAGTTAATTATTTCATAAAATTATGCTTATGGTGTAAAATTGTGATAAAATGGAAAAAGCCCCATGTTTTTATTAATAAATAAAGGACATGATTTCTTAAGAGGAAATAAACGAGGGAGAGAAGGTGGGGGATATGTTACAAGTACCATGGGATACAATGGGATAAGTGAGGAATCAAGTCAAATCAATTTTCTTATATATACATTTTATAAAAGGGGAAGGGTTGGCATTCTCAATTTTTTATTTCCACCTATTATGGTTTGGGAGGTCTCATCTTTGGGAGTGAGTTATATTTTTCATATTTTATTATATATTGTTATATTTTTCATATTTTATTATATGTTGTTAGATCTTATTATCCTTGGAGGTTGGAGGGTGAGGATTAGAAAAGACTTAATTGAGATTGTAAGAACTAGTCTCAACATTTACAAAGTTAGTATAGAGGACTCTTATATTTGACCTTGATTGGGGTCAATTGAAAGTGCATGGTATTGTGGAAAAGAAGTGTTGTATGTGGATTGACTAAGTTTTTAATATTTTATGCTTTTGTTGGACCCAACAAGGTTCTTTGGCTTACATAGTCATTATTTAATCTCACTATGTAAGTGAGGGTTTTGGGGTGATGATGGTTGTTGTTTTGCATAACACGGGGTTTAAGAAGAGACAAAGAGACACCTTTGTCACATTTTCACCCACAACCTAAGGGTGTCTCTGCAAAATATGATTATATGGCATATGGTTGGTTAGAATTCCTCTAAAAAAGTTTGTGTAAAAATATATTGAAAAGATAATTGTTGATCTCTTGTATCATTTATGTGATTTCTTTATTTGTTTTTATGAAGTTATTATATAGTTGTATTGTGAACAAATTTCATATCTAATTTGAATTTATGCATGTATCCCTATATCTTTGTTTTTCTTATATTTATGCATTTTTTACTTGCAACATAATCGCAATTGGTCACTAATGTAATATGTCATGAATAGCAGTCATCAGTGTATCTATTATTGCATTTTAAATGGCTTTCATATTCTTTTGTTAATATCTTAATAAGCTATGACGAAGGAATGGAAGATTTGGCAATGTATATCCAAGGAAAAAGAACATATACATTACACTTAGTCTCAGACATATTTACCTATTCTATATATTATTATTTTTTTATTAATTTTATCAAAAGTTATAATCGCTAAAAAGCATTAATATAAGGTACAATATTAAAATTGAATTTGTGAAAAAGAGAAAATAAGGAATTTATCTTTACAAAGTCATTAAATTATTTGTATATAAAAGTTAAAAGATGGCATATATCATAAAGATATCTCAGTCTTGGATTAGACAATATGTTTCTACTTATGTTTTTCCAGTAATGTATTTTAATGCTTTGATACCAAAAAAAACATCTAGTAGAATTTATTATTTGATAATGTTATCTTAGTTTTCATAAGTGAATTTCTCCCAAAATTTAGTATAAGAAAGGAATCAACTATTTTTTAAGGGTTTTTTTTTTTTTTTTTTTTTTTTTTTTTACATTGGATAATAAGTAGTTTCATAGGAGAAGATAAGGGTTATATATGGTTATATGCATGTAAGAGAACAATGTCAATTATGTTCAAGGTTGTTTTGGAAGTTATTTTGGACTAAATAATTGTTCTAATTAAATAAAATTGTTGGATTTGTTTATAACACATTTTTTTCCCTAACTAAAAGATTTAGGATGTTGGTAAGTTAAATAGGTTGTAAGAGAACTCATGTGAAAACAATTTAGGTTGATAGGTTTAAGAATATTTTGTGTAACTTCCTTCATTTAATTCCTTGTTATAGAACAAGTTGTCAATCAATGAATTAATCTTTGAGTATATAAGAATTAAGGTAGAATATTGATTTTAAAGGAAATTAAAATATCTTAAGTAGATCTTCTATAATTACATGTATCTAGAATATTTGTAAAGAGAATTTAAGTTGTTTGACAAATTTATATTAGAAGAGTTGCTTCTTGATATTTGGCTTTGAATATTTGAATTTGAAAGTCCTCAAACAAATATCCTTTAAAAAATGTGCATAAGGCTCATTATCTTCAAGCTAGAATTCATCTTTTTTAGTGAATGTGTATAGGTTTAGAAGTTATTTCTTTTAATGAACGTGTATAAAGTTTCCTTTCAAATCATTTTAGATGCAAATCAATCAAGGTATTTCCTTAAGTATTTTCCAACTATACTTTCCCTTAGGTTTAGAAGTCTTCATTTTAGTGGATGTGTATAGATTTCCTTTAAAAACAACATGGATGAAAATTAATTAATGTATTTTCTTAAATACTTCCCTAAATGTATTTTCTCATAACATGTTGAAAAATGATCATGCATGGGTAAATGTCAGAAGAAGATAAAGATATACCCATTTGATATTAGTCATTAAAGCACAATTTTAAGGTAGGGGTACACTAGGATGGAATACAATCAAAGAAAAATAGCATGTGTTCCTTAGACATGGTATATAGCAAGTGAACTTTGGATGGGATACATATTCAATAGGAGAATATGATGTTGATGAAGATAGTTAGCCTACCGAATAAGGTTTAGGTTTAATTTGACAAGCTATCCAACAACCTATTGTTGTGGATGCAAATAATGGTTAGGGATATCTTGACAAGACCTAGCCTGGTATTTTTAGGGCCCTAATTGATTATTCTAGTGTTGATAAGGAAATGTAGGTTGTAAATGTTGTTCAAGATCAATTTACAAGTCATTGAGACGATATGGGTGGAAAGGAATCTAAGATTCCAATAAATTACCCATAATTGGTATTCTAATCACCATTTTTTTATGGGGGGAGGTAGGGCAATTTGGTCATTATAAATAATAAAATTTTGAATCATTTTGTGTATTGTTTTGTATGAGGTGGTAATTTTGCATATATTTTGAACTTAGATTTTATCTTTTATTACCTAATTGCTTTCTTTTGTAAATGTTAAATAAAGTTGACTCACCTAAAGTCTATACATGTTTGATATTGTTACAATTACTTTCATTGTAACCATTAAGCAATGGTTTTTACATAGTTATCTCTTCCTTTTCTTTCAATATGAGAGACAAAAAACCTAGCATAGGTGAATCAATTTGAATACTAAAATATAATAAAATTGCAACTGATATTTTTAATTTTAAGTTATAACAACTCAAATGACAACATACTTGTGTCCAAAATTATAAAAAACAATCTAATAAACTTTATTAGGCTCAAGCCTTAAAATGTCAATGAACTCTATAATTATAATTTCAAGTGATATGAACCATCAAATTTACACTAAGCTAAAAGAGATAATATTTGTATTTAATGTCATCACAATATTCTTAGAAGTTTGAGAAACATGTCTCTCTCAAATGATTACATATAAAGTATATTAATTTGTTACATTGTGTTTATCTTAATATTTTATATATTATGATATTCAAACATGAATTTGTTAGGTTAACATGTCATTTATATATATGAAATGGTTTTCACCTTGGTAAGAAAGAAAGGAGGAAAGTAAGAATGTCAAAAAACATAAGATTGATATTAGAAATTTCCTTGGCCTAAGTGGTAATCCTAAAAGCCAAATGCTTCTAAAATTTTATCAATATGATATCATAGATTTTTTTCATAATATCATTATAGTAACTAGCCACAAGATTCCAAAATGTCATCTTAATGTCTACTAATGTGAAAATATAAGACTAGTCATTCGTATTCTTTTTTAAAGCTAATGAAGCTCACAAGCAATTTGACTATCAACTACATAGGAATCCAAACAAAGAAAGAATTATCCAACACCCTCTCTTGTAGGCTCATATTGTTCATCCTCCCAAGAAAAACCTCTAATAAAGATGTAATGCCTTAGCTATGCAAGAAAAGATGTAATTTGATTGAAACGGGATCAAGATAACCCAAATAACACACAAAATATTCATTTCTAAAATTTAGCAATCCGTCTCCAAAATCTCTCCTATGTAACCAAGAAATTGGACCACCCTTACACTTGATGGAAACATTATTGCACTACCCCTCCACTTGATGGAAATATTATTGCACCACCCCTCTACTTGGTGGAAACATTAGATTAGGAATGTCTCTCAAGCTTTGAAAAGATACTATCTTATATATTGTTACCCTCAATAAATGAGAAGACAAGACTAGATCATATTCAAGCTTACAAGACTCCCTTTCCCTTTAGCACAACTTTTGGATGGTTTTGAAAAATTATGTTGAAATCATTATGCCTTTCTTTCTTTGACCATTCGTGCACAATCGTGACACATGGGTATTTTATGAGGTTTACCCACACCAAAATATTCGCTAATTTGGAAGTTGGCTTTGGGGTGTCAGTCTCAAGGTTGATATGATAACATCCACCATCACTCGGGTATTAACATCATTGACAATTTCAATGTCATGTGGATGTCATGCCTTGTGGAACTTCTTTGACATATGTTTGTTATAAATGTGGTGTCCACAGCTATCCTTGTGAAGGGATTTCATTCCACATTAATACTATATTTCCTTACCATGTGTGTGGTGGGTATATGTATTGTAAATAATGCCACATGGATAACAATTGTGACACAAAGGGGAATTATGATGCATTAATTCCACAAAAAGATTTATCAATCTAGAATTTGGTTACAAGTCCCCAAGTTGATATGATAGCATCCTCCCTCACACTGATACTAACATTGTTAGTGATTTCAATGCTAATGACGTGTGGGCCTACTCTAGCCTATAGTTATTATCTATGAGATGTTTGTATTTACGAGTTATCTTACTACAGTGGCATATCCCTAAGATGAGATCATTTTCCACATCAATACTCACCTTCCCTGGCATATGTGTGTGTTGAGTGTGTGATGAATAATCCCATATGGATAAAAATTGTGATACAAAGGTTGTTTGAAGCCATTGCATGCACCAAAAGCTTTGTAAATCAAGAAATTGACTTTGGGATGCAAATCCCTAGGTCGTACTTATAACATCCTCACTCGCTTTGGTAATTACAGTCATCTTGCTATGGTGGCATGCCCCTATGATGGGATTTTTTTCACATTAATGTTCTCATTCATTTCCATTTGTGTGTCGGTAAAATTTGTGAATAAATACCACATGGATAGCAATTGTGAAATAAAAGTGATTATGTAGCATTACCCGCACCAAAAGTTTTGTCAATCTAGAAGCTATCTTAAAGTGAAAGTCATCGAGTTGATATGATAACATCCTCCTTCACTCCAATAAAATCATCATTGGAAATTATAGTGCTATGCCTAGTAGATTTCTTGATTATGGTTGTTGTCTATGTAATGTTTGTAATTACAAGCATCTTACTACAATGTCATATCCATATGATGTTTCACATTAATACTTTCCCTCATTTACATGTGTGTTAATAATCTCAAATAGACAACAATCCTCAAATAGAGGTGGTTTATGAGGTACTACCCACACCAAAAGATTTGTGAATCCAGAAGATGGCTTGAGGGTGAAAGTCCCCCAATTGATATGATCACATCCTCCCTCACTCTAGTACTAACATTGTTAGTGATTTCATTATCATGTTGTGTGGGCCTTCTCTGTCTTGTGGCTAGTATCTATGAAATGCTCATAATTGCAAATTGTCTTACTATATTGGCATATCCCTATGATGGAATTATGTTCACATTAACACCCTCCTCCTTCCTACCACAAGTTAAGTGACTAAAATTACCATCGCATAGCAAATATTAATTCATAATGCACATGTTTCAATGTCTTAAATTTGAATTTATAATGATCCAATTATATGGGATTTTAGTTTACAAGTCCACCCTTCCAAATGTTATGTGTAATTTTAGTTAAGATTTATCCCTACTAAAAAACCGTAAGCCATAGGTTTCTTATCATATGTGCATACAAAGAATGTCCATTTTAATAAAGAAAAAGCAACAAATCGTTTTTTCAATCATTGATTGATAAATTATCCTTAAAATGGTGTCATGCAAATCTGTAGTAAATTTTAGAAGATTTAAATAGAGGTAAGCTTTGTCAGATTCCATACTAACCATAATAGCTTATACACTTTAAACAAAACACTTTCAAAACAAGGTTTTGGAGAAAGAACAAGTTTGCAAGGGAAAATAAGATATCTCCTTGGAAATAAAAGGCAATAAAGAAGCAATCTTATTTTCCCAAAAATGAAAATTTTTATGCCCTAGCCTTATTTTTCCCTTTAACTACATGAAAATCAAAAAATGAAAACAAAAGCTTGCCTACCAAATGTGGACCTAGTACAAAGTCTTATTTCCATGGTTATTCTAAAGATGGGCATTCATTTTATGTTTATTGCATATATGATTGGTCAATATATCTTATTGCCACATAACGTTGTTGTGCCCCTTTTTCTCTAATTATTTTCCTAAGAATACAACTAAGCACTCAATGTTGACAATGTGCCACCATACAACCCACAATAAAATGTTTGTAATTTTCTCAAACTAATGAAAATATAATTAAGTTATAGGAAAAGCAACAAAATTTGATTTTTTCAAAGAAAAAATAGACAATGTTGGCCACTCATCACATGTTTAGAATTACTTCTTAGTAATAACAACAAAGGTTTCTCATGAATT
>CBVK0100670102.1:0-16319 GCA_900067695.1 Picea abies
TTTACTTTCCTCACAGAGGATCTATGCACACATGCACTACCTCTCATGAGCTTGACCGACCCCTTCCTTCAGAATGAGTGGTAGTGTCGACATGCACACGTGAGGCTATGCCCAAAGTCAACAATTCACCTTTCATTTATTTTAACCACCATGGGGATCAGGCATTTATGTGTATAGGACAGAGAATTTATTATTTTCTTAAATACACAATTAGGAAAAATTGAAAGGATATAGTATAACCATTAAGAAAACATGTCCCTCCCTACAACATTCATAGGATATGCAACTTTAATTCATAGTTACCACTAAAATAAACAGGATGTGAGATTACTTATCTATTATAGGTGGTATCCAACTAACTGACTATAGGTTTTCATCCTTCCACCCAACCATAGGCTCAGAGGCATTCATTCTTAGCACTCTGTCCACCCCCTTTCCAAGCCATGATATCACCAGGGAATTTATGCCAATTCTCATCGATCCTTTATCTTTCGCATATTCTGCGAGGTTTATCAGATGCTTCCTCAACATCAAGCTTGTGGCCTTCTGCTCAGGTCTCGTTCTCTACATACTCTCAGATATCTCCCTCTCTGTCACAACCTCGATGAGGTTTATCAAATTCTTCCTCAGCACCAATCTTGTGGCCTTCGACTCGTTCTCTGCTGGCCAAATAATGTTCCTCACATTCTCCACTCTTATGTTTATTCTCTGGTGTGCCTTGCATGCACCTCCCTCCTATCATGTTCCTTCTTTCAGAAGGAAACTCGGGTCCATCTGGGTCTATAGGACCTTGTGGTACTTTGGGCTGACCTTCTGCAACTAGACCATTCTTCCATTCATGGGGTAGTTGATGGTTCAACCGCCAGTCCTTTTCTTATTAACTGATCTCTTATAGTTTTCACATTCTTTCCTCTAGTGATATCATGGCTAGTACTTTCAAGGCTTCATAGCCACAGTCATTTATTATAAATTCAAAAAATAATACATTTACACTATTCCCATGCCACAACATGATAACCCTAATTAATGTTTAATTACAAGTTGGGGGAAACATGGGTGTTACAATCCCCTCCCCCTTAAAAAGAACAGCTTCCTCGGTGTTCTTTCTCAGTAACACATATCATGCCTTTCTCATTCATCCACTTCAGAAGTCTTTACCTTCTTTCTTGGCCAGAGCCTTTTTCAGAGTCTAAATATTCGTCACAAGCCTTCAATAATTCTTGGCCAACAGGTACATTAATCATAGTCTCATGCGAAAACATTTTACTATTGCATAAAATTTCTAGGAAAATTTCATAATCTAGCACAATACTTATCTACACAGTTTGTGGATTTGTATCCACATGGATGTCTTGTTATCCAGGTTCATTGTTTTTCCTTGACATAAACATTTTGTGCATGATCCCAATCAATAGTTTACAAGAAATATCAGAGTCTCCTCTTCCTTGCGGTCACTCACCCTCCAGGCCCAGGCTCAGGCATCCAGGCCCAGGCTCAGGCATCCCCTTATCTTTTATACAGTTCCTCGGGTAATCCATCTTTCCTTGCCAAGGTTTTCTCATGCAGAAAGAATCCTAGAGACTTTATCGAGCCTTAAATTTGAGGCATCCCTCAGACTTTCTCTGCCGAGGTGTCCCTCCGGCTAGTGTTACCTCAACACAACATATTCCAGGCAATCATGACTTACCATGGGGTTCTCATGGCTCAACAATGGCCTCCTTCATGCTTTTTAGTTGGATAGCCTTCATCCGTCCTTTCTGGATAGATCTTTTCTTCTCACCTATATCACAGGCATACAGAATTCATGAGACATCATCACAATTCTAAATTTCATAATTTTATTGCAATCTGTCACACACAGATTTTCCAATTTCTTCATTTATTTTCATATCTGTTCCACACGGAACCAAATTCACAAGCGTGGGAATTTCCTCCCCATAGTAGTTTATCTCGGCAGGAAATTGGTTTTCCTTATGGGCTTAAAACATTTCCATATCCAATACTCTTTCTTCCTGTCAGTCAACTTTCCTCAGCCAAACAAATTGTTAGTTTCATGCACACTATATTTTCATACAATGCATACTAACAGTCTAATTTATTTTCCTCTATTCAGGGTATATAAAGAAAAAAGGAAATATTATTATTATGCAATCATCATGTCAACATATTAAATTTTCCACGTGCAATTCAAATATTAAATGACTTTAATCAATGTGCCAATGTTCATGGCCACATTCATACCCAATGCACCCTCGCATTGATCTTCAAGCTGCCACACTTGGTGAAAAGCACCCTACTATGGTGTGTTGGAGTTTAACCAAACTCTTCACCATATGGATTATTCCCCTCCTCCTTCACTCTTACAGCAGGACTATTCTTCTTGCTACATGCTAATCACGATTCCAAATCAGCGCACATGAAACTAAATGTTTCTCTTGAATGCACCCAATCATTCTTCCTTCATTAGTAACCATGGTGCCCACACTCATGGTCACCCAAATTTTCTTTCCTTTGACATCCATACAATGTAAGTAAAATTTTCAGAAGGTCCTCCTTCCTCAATGGAAGGTTGATTGTCTTCCTTTCATGCCAACATGCACTTCCTCGAAGAAATTTCATGCAATGTGCTAGCTATGAGCACCTTTATTCCCATAGAACCACCCATAGAACCAATCATCATGACCACAATCTATCTCATAGTGTTAAACTCTATCTTCCTTGACTCGCCCGGAGGAACTATGTTTTCTATCCATGCGACCTCAGCTCTGACCTCAGCTCTATTCTTTTCAGGAGCTATCCTTTCAGCTCCCATGTCCAGGTGTTATGATCTTGGCTAAACCCCTTGTCTACAAATCGACGGTGTAGATCTTTTTTCCCCCAGATCCAACGGTTGTAAGGGATTGCAGAACCTCAAATAGCTCATGGTTTAATTCTCCTTCCGATATCCACAATGAATAAGGGCCGTCCGATCTACGATCAAATCCCAAACTCAAAACAACACTATATTGAATTTAAATTATAGGTACAGGTCTCGACATTAACCCGTGTGCATATGAAATCTCCGCAATGATCGCGGGTCGTCAATCTTAACCCTTGATTGATTTTAACCACATGATTTCCAAATAATAATGCCAACATAGAAGTGTTTGATGAAGAATTTAGGTTGATACAAAGTTTCGATGTGCTAAATTCAACCACAGAACCCAATCACAGTAGTATTTTTATGTGACATTAATGTGTGGGTACCTTGTAGGTTTGCCCATCGATCGTTCATAGATTGGTTGTTCACAGTGATTGCGGAATGCCAATATGATCACTCTTTATCGGAGAGTTCAATCATGGTCGTTGATTCTTCACCCCGATAATATCAACGACGTTGGTTTATTGTAGGCCTTGAACTAGCACATCCGTAAATTTTACCTTCGTTCTCTACAATGATTCCCAACCATCGATCTTTGTTCACAGATCGATGGTTCACAATGATTGTAGGGCCCAATCTGGAAAGTGTTATCCCAAATCTTTCTAATCATGGTAGTTGATCTTCCACCCCGACGAGATCAATGACATTGGTTGATTATGGGTAATGAATTAGCACGTCCATTAGTTTCACCTTCGCGCTCCACAATGATTCCCAACCATCGATATTTGTTCATATATCTACGGTTCATAGTGATTTCAGGGCCCAATCTAGAAAGTTTTCGCCTGAATCTATCTAATCATGGTCTTCGATCTTCCACCCCGACGAGATCAATGACGTTGGTTGATTGTGGGCCATGAACTAGCATGTCCGTTAATTTCACCTTCACGCTCTACAATGATCATCGACCATTGATCTAATCAAATGATTGGTGTTTGATTCGTTAACTCCAGTGGATCGTGAAGTTGATTTGACGACTGTGATCGATCTTCCCTTCGATGAGCGGCTCGCATTCATCTCCTCTGTCAGTTTCTTGAGTATCCTGATTCGATCAGGGTTTTCTTCCTAAGTCATACTTTACTTGGGTATCTAGGGCATACAACTATATTTTCTTAACATGGATTCAACCAAGACTATTCAATAAACCATACTCATTTATTTATTCATTAGTCTTCTATTCATTACATGATGATTTCAAAATGTAATCCATGATTCTTATATATATATATATCTTAGTTTCTCAACAATTATTAAGGTTGTGACTTTGACCTCCTGACAGAGTTTTCACACAATTCTTCCACAGGGAACTCCCTCAGCATGCAACTTCCTTATTGCACGTCTATCACTATTTGTGATGGCCTCAACATTGAGTTAGCTTTAGTTGTTTACCAAATATTCCATAAGGAATATAAACATGTATCTTTGTCATGCACCAAAATTACGTATCCATACATATTATGGTTTTTTTAACTTACATCCACGATGTACTTAACCATATACATAATCAAAAGTATGTGTGTAGTTTCCATGGGTATATTTCACAACCTACATACATCTCTATTATAAAATTATTCAACTCATGATTGTACAAAATCATTCTTATGTGATCCTTCAGGCATGATCATTTTCCTCTTATCCTAACGCAGACCATCCTTGCTCATTTACTCTTTCATTTATGTATACTAGTCTTTCTCGAGGGAATGGAGCACATCCCCCTTAAGCTATCATTCAAAATAGAACTTTCATGACTCTTCAAAATGGAGTCAACCATGGTTCCATGGTATTCACTTAATCTTGGCAAGTGCAATTCTTGCCTTACATATCACTCATCAAGGAAGCCATATTGTGCCTTTACTATACATATATCCTTGCATCATGCATGTGCATCATTTACACATGGACCTATCAGACTTCCAGATCCTCATCCAAGGATATTGTTTCCATCCTTATGACAAGCCTCATAGGGACATGCAACACTGAGCTTCCCTCTCAGTTGTGAGCTTGTAGTCATTCACGCAACATCCACATGGAAGTTGAATCAGACATAGTCATAACTATGTTCCCTTTCTATACGATAACAACTAGCAAGAAAACACTCTTGCCTCAACCTCCATGTAACATTACCCAACTTATAAATACAATCTAGTCAATTATAACCATGCCCAAGGTAACAGAATCAACCAATTTAGCTTCCAACTATATCTACATGGCTACCATCCACCATTGGATGTCAATCTGGCCCATTGGGCTTCTATAAGTGCCCCAACACTTCCTTTACCACATTCAAGATCAACATTTAGTCAACCATTTTATCTAACTTTTAACAATTTAATGTCTAATACCATTTGGACTATTCCCTTAGAGGCCAAATTCAATTTTGAATTATGTTACTTACTGAGTACCCTAGTTCATAAATCCAGAGTATCTTTAGGTCAAGATTGGTCTTGAACATTACACCTAGAATTATTCCTTCTGTTAAGCACCAGTCAGGGACAGAGGTCACTCTCCTCGTCCCACAAGAACTTTGGTAGATTAGTTTCCTATCCACCAAGAAAGGGAGGTTGTTGTGATTTCTCACTCAATCACTCTATATTTCTACAACTTTGGTTATCAAACTTATTGGAAAATCCCTATCCAACAATTCTCGTACCCAAAAACCAAATTTGTTTCTCAGTCCACTTGAAACCCGAGAGATGCGCATGCTCTCCCTTTTCAGGGAATGGTCACCAAACTCATTCCTCTGATCATGAGGGGTTATACACCTATACTAGGTTTAACCCTTCATTACTATTATGGATCCTTTCCATCCGTTCACATTGATATTTTAGTTTAAATATTAGTATTCTATAGCATAATCCCATTCTTGTAGGATCGTCTTTCATTTCCTAAGAAATGCTAGGATCCCTTTGTCACAGACTAGCATGATTCAATATTGTTGGGGTAAAATCCCAACTGTATTTTAAATCTGCATCCTTCCACTCAAGGAACTTATGCAGATGATTTATGTTTGGTGGTAATATTCTCCACAGGATCATCTTAGCCTTGGTAACTGAATATTATGACTGTACAACAGCGCATACAATTGCACGGTGAATTCAACTTATTTATTTGGGAACATTAGCAACATACAATGAAAATTTCCAAAACATCTATCAACAATAAAGAATCCCATTCCTTTCTTCAGTAGAGGTTTTGTATGACTCTTAGGAATGTGGTAAGATAGGGTGTTACCCCTTAAAGTCCTCTAGAAATATTTTCATATGACTCGTGCATGAGCCCAAGAAGACCAAGTGTTTTTTTCGTGCTCTGATAACAATTTGTAACACACCCATGGTGGGGGAGTCAAATTTTCACTCTTCTTAGGAGAATCAAAACCCCCACTCGAGGTTTATATCCCATTCTTCTCTTCCAGAGCTTTCTGACCATGGTTTCCATGGTCTGATCCAAGCTCAGAGCTGGTGGGTAGCCTTTCCCAAGTTCTTCGGGTTATTCCATCCATATATACTCGCATATGACCGTGAGCTATGACCATACGCCAAGACAACAGGTGCCAAGACAACCACCGCATTAATCCTCTAGAGTGGAAAGTATTTGAAGTTCATAATCTGACGCCTCGTGTCCTCAGAGGTTTTGACAGCCCTGATTGACTTCGGGACTTCGGCGTTCGGGAATTTTGAACACTCCAAAGGATTTTATCCCCGAAGTTACAAATCGAGCGCCATGCATCCCTTGCGATCGACAATTATAATCTACTTTGGGACTTCGACATTCGGGAGTTACGAACAATCCAAACCCTTTCTCCTCCAAAGTACTCTGTATTTGGAGTTATAGATCGAGCACCACGTGTCTTCCCTGATCAATGATTGTGATCCACTTCAGGACTTCGACATTCATGGGTTTCAAAAACTCCAATACCTTTTTCGTCTGAGGTACTCCATACCCAGAGTTACAGATCGAGCGCCATGTGTCTTCCACGATCAACGACTGTGATCCACTTTGGGACTTCGGCGTTCAAGAGTTTTTAACTCGCGTGACCCCAGTTTCCTCTGAAGTGGCTATCTTCTGAAATGGAAGATCTCTTGACACCTGTCCTCATCTTTCAAACAGCTCAGATGAAATCCAACTCTCCAGCCTTCGGGAGTTCTTGTTCAACACATCCCCTTTTCTCCCAGAGTGACTTCCTCTGAGATGGCATATCTTCTGCCACACGTCCCTTCCAATGGATGGCTGGGATGACTTTGGGACTTTTCCCTTTGGAAATACTTATGCCTTCACACTTCTTCCCTCCTTGAGTGACTTCTCTCCTGAGTGCAAGATCTGACGACACCTATCCTATTGGCTTGGATGACTCGGATCTACTTCGGCTCTTAAGGAATTTTTCGATGCAAGATCCTCTTTTCTCCTAGAGTCAGTCAACGCGGGTTTCACTATGGCCTCAATCTGACAGTTCGAGGGTATCTACCCGACCCCAGATATCTGCGGATCATAACTTCTGTTTAAGGGTCCATTGGGTCCCAGTGCATGCCACTCCGAGAGGAACACCTGGAAACCTTGTCACTCGACACATGGGATCCCACATGATCTCGATGTTAATACTCATGTCCCCATGATCAAACGATCATGGGGGCTCCTAAAGGATTCTTAGATCCACAGCCCACATCAACTTCGAGACTCCGAGACTTTGGGAGTTTTGGTGTTACCAAACCTCTGTCCTCCTGAAGTGGTCAACACCAGGCTGAGTATATCGTAGATCCAACAGTTGGGATAGTTCCCAGGAATCTATAGATCTATGACCCAGATTTACTTAGGGACTTCGAGGGGATTCACCTCTTGTGCAACGAATATGCTCAATTCATCAGAATCACAAAGTATGAAGGGCTCGAAGGGTTAACATCCGTGTTCCTTCTCCAAATCCGACGATCATGAAGAACTTTGGCTCCTCCTGAACTAATCTAATCCGTTCATCTTTCAAACGAAAGGATCTCTCCTTTATTGGCTTGAAACTCACTATTCTATCTGAGTTTTGTCATCTCCTTAAATAATTAAGTATTTTGTGATAATTCTCCTGAACTTAATGCTTAGATAAATCCTTTGCGCACCTCTTGCACTCATCTATCAACTCTAGAACTTAATGGAGGGAGGGAGTTCTTGATCTCTGCTCACCTCATAGAGGCTCTTTGCACACATGCACTACCTCTCATGATCTTGACTGACTCCTTCCTTCAGAATGACTGGGAGTGTTGGAATGCACACGTGGGGATATGCCCAAAGTCAACAATTCACATTTCATTTATTTTAACTTGAACCACCACAGGGCTCAAGCATTTACGTGTATAGGCCAGAGAATTTCTTATTTTCTTAAATACACGATTAGGCAAAATTGAAAGGATACAGTATAACCATTAGGAAAAATTGAAAGGATACAGTATAACCATTAAGCAAGCATGTCCCTCCCTACAACATTCATAGGATATCCAACTTTAATTCACAGTTACCACTTAAATACACAGGATGTGAGATTACTTATCTATTACAGGTGGTAGCCAACTAAGTGACTATGGGTGTTCATCCTTCCACCCAATCATAGGCTCAGAGGCATTCATTCTTAGCACTTTGGCCATCATGTTCCA
Source organism: Picea abies (assembly GCA_900067695.1). Lineage (NCBI taxonomy): Eukaryota > Viridiplantae > Streptophyta > Pinopsida > Pinales > Pinaceae > Picea > Picea abies. Next base: position 8,548 of record CBVK0100670102.1, read on the forward strand.
AGCCATGATATCACTAGGGAATTTATGCCAATTCTCATCGATACTTTCTCTTTCACATATTCTGCGAGGTTTATCAGATGCTTCCTCAGCATCAATCTCACGTACTTCTGCTCAGGTCTCGTTCTCTGCATACTCTCAGAAATATCCCTCTCTGTAACGACCTCGATGATGTTTATCAGATGCTTCCTCAACACCAAGCTTGTGGCCTTCGACTTGTTCTCTATTGTTCGAATAATTTTCCTCGCATTCTCCACTCTTATTTTTATTCTTTGGCGTGCCTTGCACGCACATCCCTCCTATCATGTTCCTTTTGTCATAAGGAAACTCATCTTCATCTGGGTCTACAGGACCCTGTGGTACTTCGGGCTGACCTTCTATAGCTAGACCATGCTTCCATTCATGGGGTAGTTGATGGTTCAACCACCAATCCTTTTCTTATTAACCGATCTCTTATATTTTTCACATTCTTTCGTCTAGTGATATCATGGCTAGTAATTTCAAGGATTCACACCCACAGTCAGTTATTGGAAATTCAAACAATAATACATTTACACTGTTCCCATGCCACATCATGGTAATCCTAATTAATGATTAACTACAAGTTGGGGGAAACATGGGTGTTACATTATTTATTATTATTTTTATTTTTTATACCAGATATGGCTTTAGAATTTATCATCATTACACTTCGAGTTATATTTTTCTACATATCCAATTTTTAGGTCAGGTGATAACATCATCATGAGAAAAACTTCCTTCGCATTTATTTCAATCAATTTTTAAATTGTATTTGAACTATGAAGAAGAATAAGAACTCATACCTTATTTTTCTTTTGAATTTTCAACAAGGAATATTATTTATTTATCACCTATTTTTAGAGAAATAAAAAAGATGAAAAGAAGAGTGTCGATTTTTTCTTGAGCCTCATCTCATGTTCAACAAGATCTATTCTACAAAAGAAATGAAATACAAAATATGAGATAATCTTGTAAAATAGAGATGATACATGATGAATATTATTTTCAATTTAGTAGTCCTCAAGAAGCTTTTAATATATTCTATGTACTATCTTGATTAACTACTTAATGAATTTTATTTTGCAATGCAATTTATTTTTCTTTTTCTAAATTTATTTTTAAAATGAATTCAAATAATCATAATTTTATTGAAAATATTTACAACAATTAATCAAATCACTCGGATAATTTTCAAAAAGAAAAGAAAAATGGAAAATTAAAATTGTCAATGTCAATCCAATCCAATATATACAATGGAAATCTAAAAAGTAACTATTGCATGAAATGTTTTAGATAACGCCCATTGATAGGGGCCTCAATAATCTCTTCATTAATATTTTCGAGCAATAATGAGTTTTTTCCCTCTGCAGCTACAATTTTGAAGGGTCTGAACCAGAGATGATCGAATTTCCCATGTTTCTCTACATCTTCCTTTCTAGCTTCCCATTTTAATACTAAATCTCCAGGAAGAAACTCCTTGTCTTTAGCTTTCTTATAAAAGAAAGGGATTTCATGTTATCCTGGTATTTTTGGAGCTTATCATCCACTTCTAGTCTGTTTTGTTGTACTTCGATGATTTTATTTATTCTTCTCATAATATCGTTCGGATCTTCATTCACATCCTTTCAGAGTTTCATCACAGGAAGAGCGAGATTAATCGGAAGAATAACATCAGTACCATAAAATAATTGGAGTGGAGACATACCTATATATTGTTTGGTACCAATTTTGTTTATCCATAAGGCATATTTTAAGTGTATATGCCAAGCTTTTTTGTTTTCTGTCAAAACCTTCTTGATTATCGTCATCAAACTCTTATTAGATGATTATATCAGTCTATTTCCTTGAGGTTAGTAGGCTATAGAATGACCTAAAATAATATTGTATTTTTGACAAAAAATGATCATTGCAATAGATATAAAATCCTGAGCATTATTAGTGACTATTTTCCTAGGACAACCAAATCTTGCTAGGATGTTTTCTTCCAAAAAGTTTATCACTAATGAATCTGTAGCATTTCGAGTTGGAATGGCTTCAACCCATTTCGTAAAATAATCAGTCACGGTCAAAGTCCATCTATGTTGAACACTCGATTGTAGATGAATTTCTCTAATGAAATCTAAACCCCATTGTTGAAAAGAATCTTTAGATTTTACTAGAATTAAAGGCAAGGAGGGAAGATTTTTCTTACCAGCAAATAGTGGGCATGAATTTCAATCTCTGGGCCTTTTATTTACATCGATGAATAATTTTGGCCAATAATATCCTACCCTTAAAATTTTGTAAGTTCTTTCTCTCCAGGCATGATGTCCTCCGCATACTGTGTCATGAAATTCCTCAATGACACCTTTTGTTTCAGATTCTATAAGGAAATATAACCGGAAACCTAGAGGATATTTCCAGTATAACTTGCCATCAATAATGCAATACTTAATTTCATGTAACTTTAAATTTCTTGCCTTAGAAGGAGTTATATCATTCAGACATTAAAGAGTAAGGAGATATGAAACAATGCCACTGTACCAAGATGAGGAGGAAAACTTATCTTCAATCTGAATAATAGGCGCTTTATCATCAATTTACTCTATGTCTAAGAGAGAATCATGAGACTCAAAGTTATTTATTCCAAGAGCTCTAAAATTTGATTTGGCTAACATCCTTGTCAGACCTTTACCTTTCACTAGTTTGGTTGGTTTAACTTCTAAATCAAACTCTTGAGTTTTAGCCAACCATTTACCTCTTCTTCCATCGCTATCTGGTTGAACCAAGATATCTTTAATTGCATTTTTTGGTACATAAGAAATTATTTTTTAGTGCAAGACATATGTTCGGAAAGCTTTGAGATCCTTAATCATCGCATAAGCTTGCTTTTCAAGAATTTTGTATCTTAGCTCTGCATATCTAAGGATTTTGTTAAAAAAGGCTATCGACTATTTGAATCCCTCTTCGTTTTTCTGAAGGAGCATTGTTGCAATGGTATATTCAGATGCAAAGGAGAAGATTAAGAACTATTTTGTATAGTCGGGACTTTCCAATATTGGTACTTCTCCTATTGCTTTATTAACACGTTCGAAGGATTCTTTTTCTTCTACATTCCATTTTACCTCACTGTCCGGTTTTAGCATATATGTAATCAATTTGGTTATTTTAGAAAAATTAGGAATAAATCTCCTCAAAAAATTGGTTTTTCCCAAAAAATATTGAATCTATTTTCTATTTCTAAGAATATTAATTAGATCAATAGCTTCAACTTGTTTAGGATCACCTTTAATTCAATCCTTTGAAACTATATTCCCTAAAAGTTTATCTTCCTGCATGACAAAGTGTGATTTTTTCGGGTTTAGACACAAACCAAACTTTCTGCATTTATCAAAATTTTGTCTGAGGTGCACCAAATGTTTTGCATCAGAGTCATAAACAAATGTCAGATCATCTATATAAATAACAACAAACTTATCTCTCTCACCAATGAATGTGATATCCATTTCTCTCTGGAAAGTTGCTCCTGCATTCATTAAACCAAAAGGCATTTTATCATACATAGAAGTTCCCCATGGAGTAGTAAATGCAGTATTTTCTCTATCATCTTCATGAACAACAATATGATTGTATCCCGATAAACCATCGATCATAGAAATTTTGTTATCCCCTACCACCTTCTCTAAAACATGATCCATTTTTGGGAGGGGGTAGTTACTTTAAGAGAAGATTGATTTAGGTTCCTAAAATCAACATAGAGTCTTATATCTTTGTTCTTATTCCTAACATGGACCAAATTAGCCACCCATTCAGAGTATCTGAGGGGGAAAATGATTTTTGCATCAAGGAGTTTATAACCTCCTTTTCTATTACTCGTAGAAGGATTGGGTTTATCTGACTAAGTTTTTGCTTGAAAGGATTAATACCAGGTTTTAAGGGAATCTTATGCTTAATAACAGAAGTATCATAGGTTTTTAAATCTTCGTACGACCATGCAAAAACATATTTATATTGTTTAAGTAACTCAACATATTTACTCTTTATTTGAGTCAGAAGATATTTGGATATTTTGACCATCTTAGGATTTTCATTTGTTCCTACGTTACAATATTCAACTTCTTCAGGTTGAGGTTGCAAAGTAGACTTTAAAGGTATATCATTTTGGTCAAACAAAATTTCTAGAGGGATAAGACCTTTGGGAATTTGATTGTTTTTAAGTAAAAGCAATGGACGATTTGCAATATTTTCTTGGAACTTTTCTAGATTTTCTCCTTCCTGCATAATCCAAGCAAGATCATTCTGATTTTCTTGATGAATGTGGGTCTCATAAAACTTATCTACCATTTCCAGAAACTCTTTGATTTGTTCATCATATTCAAATACTTTCTGGTGTTGAACATTGTTTGGAATTGAAGGTTTATGTCTCATCTCAATATGATACTTCAACTTCAAAACAATAGGTGGTACGAAAGTTGCATCATCTTTGGCTAAGGAATCAGCTTGTTGATTATGCATTATGGGAATAGAGTGGATGTTAAAAGACCAGAAGAAATATTCTATGAGATCCCAAGCACAATTTCTATAAGACCTCAATCTCGGATGCTTATCTTGGTATTGTTGTTTTATTTGTTTTACAATTAGCTCAACATCACGATAAACGATCAAATGTTTGATTTGTAGTTTTCTTCCAGCTTCTAATCCTAAAACTAAAGCTTCATATTCACACACATTATTGGTATAATCAATATCCCATTGTAATCTATAAGAAAAAGGAATATAATACTTATCACCTAGTGCCAAAAACAAAATCCAACTCCTGCTCCTTCGCAAGATGAAGCACCATCAAAGAACATTTTCCACATCCTGTCTCTAAAATTTATATTTTTCTTTGAAAATTCTATTTTTTCATTTTCTTCTTCTATACATTCTTAAAAATAATCGTCTATAGATAACATGCAATTGCCTATATCTCGATGAACAACATAGATTGGATGGTTATTAGGGTTTTGGGGGGCACTTATAGTATAATCCAGTCTATTTTCTCTGTACAATCGAGTAAACCGCCCACCGAAAAATGGAATTGTAGCATGCGTCATGTCTAACTGGACCAATCCTCCTAACTTAGTACCCCAAGATCTTGATAAAATAGTTCCATATTTGGCAGGAACATCAACAACAACCACATCCATAAGAATACTTTTCACATGAACTTAAGAAATATTTACATTTAAATCTGTAATCATACCCAAACACTCAACCTTTCTAGAATCAAAAGAGTATAGATCTTCATAAGGTCTGGTAATTTGAAGGCCCAATTTTTCCATGATAATCTTAGACATCAAATTCTGCGAAGATATAAGTCTAACATGAAATTGTGTAGTAAATGATGGTGCATAGTCAGTGTAATATAGAAAGGAGCAACATAATATTTACTATTCTCAATGTGTGGTCCAAACATGATTGTAGGTTTCTCATCCTGCAAGTTGATAACATCGGCTTGACATTCCATATAAACAAAAATTATTGCTTTTGCGATTTTCTTTTTAGAGATCGGATTTATAGCAAGTTCAACCAGAGGCATTGGAATTTTAATTTTATTCAGTTCGCTTTCTAGATTGAAAGTCCCAATTTATTTTTCAATTTCTCTGGTCTAAACTTTGGCTTATTTATTTTTTGGCTTCTTAGTTTGTACTTCTTTCGTTTCAACTTGCTTTATTCGGGCAGCTTGCATTTCAGTTGATGGTTCTGTAATTGTTGCCTCATTTGCGTTGTTTCGTGATCAAATCTTTTTTGGTGGAGCATTTATAGAACTTTTTCCTCTTGGCCTCAAATCATACTTATGTTGGAGCTCAGCCATTATTGAATCAACAAGACCTTTCTATGTAGAGTCTCCCAAATTGTTGATATTTTCATCATAATAAAATAGAGATTCCAGATCCAAGGATATCTCATAATCATGTTTGGTTAGGTGAGGCTCACTATCATCATCACCGAGATTGTTTAGATATTCATCTAATTCGTCATAATCTTTCACCTCATCTCCCTATATGAGATTCTCAGTTTTAAAAGGAGCTTGAATCTTTTGTTCCTCATTTTTTATTTGCCTTTGTTGTATCTAAGGATTTATGTTAGGATTTCTCTTGAATTGATTTGTAGCATATGGATCAGGTTTGGATTTTTCCATTTCCATCTTGGAAATTTTGTTTGATAAGTCTTTAATAAATTTTTCCATCTCATCCATTTTTTCCTCTGAAGAAATTTTTCCAGAGCCAGAGGGCCCTGCTTGTTCTTTAAAACGCATGGGTTCTCTTGTTCCCATCTCAAATTTAGTTTTCAACTTTCCGAATGCCATCATATTGGATTCAATCTCTATAGAATCATCTTGCATCCATGCTAAAGTAGTGTTTCTTCTTTCTCTCAAAAGTAAAGCGAAATCAGAATCAAAATCCCTTGCAAAAGTGACTTTTGCAGCTGGATGAGAAGGTTTAACTTCAGTAGGGATCTTCTAATAAAGTTTATTAAATCTTTGAATAAACTCTAGGTCTATTTCATATGTTTTCTTTCTCAAGGCTCTAAATTTGGTTAATTAATATAGATAATATTTTTTCTCACCCCATTGCCTTAAGAATGAAGTTTCTAGATCATTATATGATGGTATAGAGTCAACTAGAATTCATTTGAACCAAGTTCTTACCTTTCCTTCAAAATTTTGTACTAATAGTCTCATGTAAACATCTATGTGCTCAATACCAAGGATATCAACGAATTGGTAAAAAAAGGCTATATGTTTTTTTGTTGTCAAATCCCCTTCAGTCATGAATTTAGGGACGCTCTTCATGTAATTGTCACGTAAATCATGTAGAATAGAAGGAAGAGCCAAAGAAGCATATCTAGCAGCGACCTTGGAAAATATCCTTGGAGGATGAACTAGTATATTTCCATGTCCACCAACCCCTTCACCTCCGGCACCTCCAACACCAACACCTCCAGCACCAACCATTGAAATTCTAGGAGAATACATTCGAGGACTAAACAGGATGTTATCAAAAAATTCAAAAGACTGATCTACTAAACTTTCGACCTCTTCGGGACGGTGTGAACGAAGTTCATCTAGATGATCGTAAGGTGATGGAAGATCTAAATGAGGAGGGAAAAGATAACTTGAACTTGGTCTCTCATATTTACTAGATGAATAGATAGGAAAATCAATAGGGGATGAATCTAAGTATAAAAAGTAATCTTCAAGGTTTTTGGAAACATAAACTTTTACTTCGGGAAGAGAAAAAATCGTCTATGTACAAATGATATTAGGGATTGAAAAGGATTCTATTTTTCGCTGGTAAAAGTATCTATCAACGAGATAGGGGATAGGGGTGGTATGGATAATTTCAATTTTTACTTCAAGAGTAGTTCCTTCCGGAGTTTCTAATTTAACTTCAAATTTACTTGTTGATGCTTCTGCAGAATGAACTTGTTGATATTTTTCTTTAAGACTTAGTTCTTTAGTGGGAATATTAACATTAACTTGCGTAACCTTAGGTTGGTATATATTACCTGTTGATGTACAAGTTCGTTTGATATATCCCTTCGGTTTCAATAACTTTTCGGGATCTGAAACTGGCGTAGTCTGGTTTTTGTCTGGGTTTTTCCTGGTATTTTTTGGACCAAATGCCAACTTCGCCTACAATGGAGTCACCAGGTGAAATATAAAGTGATTCTTATCCACGTATTCAATCTTTTTTCACCATCAAAGACCAAAATTTAACTTTGTCGTT
>CBVK0100670103.1:0-16318 GCA_900067695.1 Picea abies
TTTCATAAGACAATGAGGAAATGTTGGTTTTACAATTGACCATCTTTTTAAATTTATCTTCAAAATCATAAAACTTTTCTAGTCTAACAATAGATTTGGGTATGGAATTTACCATGTCCGATAGAGCTTCAGGATATTTCGGATTAGGTATTACCGTAAAGTCATGTAAATTGTCATCATGTGTTTGTTCATCTATCACAACACCTTGAAAGGTTTCCTCCATGTGCAGAAAGTTAATGATTTTCTAATCATCATCAAACACTCTCTAGCTCGTGATATTGTCAGGAACGGATGGTCTAAATAATAGCTCCATGGAGAATGCGTTTGGGAATAAACCTTCTGTAGGAAGAAGTTTAGAGGCAACATTAGCTAGTAAATCCGCTTTTGCGTTATTTAATCTAGGGATGGAATTTATATTAAAAGCAGAAAATTTGTTTATTAAACTCCATACCTCAGACTGGTAACATTTGAGATGCGGGGAAAGACAATGTATAGAATTTCTCACCTGCCTGACCACTATCTCAGAGTCGCCGAATACAATTAGATTTTGAATGTGCATGTCCAAGTCTTTTCTGAGACCTTGTAATAAAGCCTCATATTCTGCAATATTGTTAGTACATTCAAATTCTAGTCTACAAGCCAATAATGTTTTGTTACCTGCCGGATCGATAATGATGCAGCCTGCACCAGCTCCTTCTTTAGACTTGGAACCGTCGAAATATAAAGACCAAATTTGATTTCCATTGGGTTCACAGGACTGTTGGATAGAAGTTGTTGGTTGTGTACATGTTATGATCTCGGATTGTTGTTGCGAATTGTTGATAGGTGAAGCTTTAGCTATGAAATTTCCGAAGAAGGTGTCCATCCCTTGGACTTTAGGTGAATCAGCTAGAGGTGTATATGGTTCATTGGGGTCATTCAAGTATGTTACCGTGAACTTGAGGTAACGCTCACGATTCGCCTTGATCTTATTGGGCTTGCCATTTTCTGGAAGCCATAAGTGAGACCAATCCGTTACGAAGTAACCATGTAGCTGCTCCGACCAGTCCCTGCTCAAAAACATACCATACACTTCTAGAATATCCACCACAATTATATCAATAACCTGATGAACCTTTGGGTTAGACGATAATCTAATCAATACATTTTTTAATTCGCCTATAACTTTGACATCTGTTCGATCAAGTTGTATGATTTTCAAAGAAGATGGTTCTACTTCGGCGTTAATCTTTTGGCAAACTGACCAAGGCATCACATTTGACGATGCTCCTGAGTCAACCATGCAATTATGCACATCTCTGTTGAAGATTTCAAAAGTTAAAATAAAAGGAGGTACATTCTTGCGAGTATTTAGAGATGTAGATTGTGATTTCTTACTCGCTACTTCTAATTCTACTTTATCTACATTATTGACATTATTTACAATATTCACATTATTTACAGGAGGTATAGGAAGGCTTCATTTATCTTGAGGATCATGATTATTTTTTGTGGAAGTCTTCTGTGGAACTTTGCTTTGCACAACCTTATTACCATTTGAATTACCATTCTTGCCATTGTCTAAAATATTTTGCAACATCTTCTGTAACAAGAATGGAAATTTCAACAACTCATAAATAGAAATGTTAGCCCGTAATTTTTTAAGATCTTCAACAACATCATAATCTAATTTAGGGCTAGCATTACTTTGTTTAGTTTCTACTGATTTAGATGGATTTGGGGGGGAAGTTGTAGTGTTCTCGGTAGGAGGTTTATTTGTTGTCTTACTCCTAGTGTTATAAGGGTGAACAGTCTCGAAGTTGGCTTGAAAGATACTATCCGAGAAATGTCCAAAGATATTTGGAGAAGACTCTTCTTCTTGAGTTGTTTCCTACTCGCCTTCCTCTTGAGGAATTTTAGGAGGGATCAAGTCATCTTGGGCTCCTAGAATCGTCTGGAGAGCACATTGCAAACTTTCTAGGTTCAAGCCTTCAGGTTTTGGATTAGGTCGGTTTGAGGGAAAAGGCTTTCGGTAAGGAGGTTTGTAGGGTCCTTTACTCGAAGAGGCTTTCTCAGTTGACCTTTTTAAATCTATAACTTGATTAGATAATTTTTGTACAACTTTGGTTAAATTTTCCAAATCAGATTTTTCGGGTTGTGTTTTGTTTTGTGTAGGTCTGGGGAGAATTTCAATCTTCTTTTTGGACGAAGAAACAGTCTCATTTTCATTGCTAGAAGAATCCTTAAGACTAAGAATGTCTTTTTCAATTTGTGTAGCCTCTTCAAAGGCTTCTAACAACGTGGCCTTTTTAGATCTTTTCACCCAAATAGCTATACTTTGATGTAGAGCTTTAGTGTAGTAAGCTATTATAAGACTCTTCGAAGGCATAGAGTCTGCAGGGATTCGATTTTTAAGTGTTAAAAATCTTTGATTAAAATATTTAACTTTTTCTTTTGCGTTCATTTTTAAGTTTGAAAGATCCATGACTAAGACTTCTGGAGGTTTTCCATCTCCAAATTTTTCCAAAAATCATGACTCAAACTTTTCCCAAGATACTATAGTATGAGGCTGTTGGGCAAAGTACCAAGTGGATGCATTACCCTCAAAGGTGTAAGGGAACAACCTACAGACAACATCTTCATGTTCAACGTTACAGAGTCTGATGGCTAACATAATTTTTTTGATATGATCTTCAGCTATTTGTTTTGAATTAGGATCAAAATTAGGAAGCCATTTCTCCGTGTGCTTAGGTAAAGGGTGCTAGGCTCTAGGTACAACTACATCATCTTGGTCCAACCAGGGTCTAACAGGGTTGTTCTGATTTTCCATTGGGGTAGTGGGTGTAGAAGGACGAGAATGTGATTTACCTTCGTCAGAAGAGGAATCTCCCCTAGGAGAAGAAGGAGATGAGGGAGGTGGTGAAGGAGGTATCCTAGATCCTCCTACAACAGGATTTGTGTTTGGATCTGTGGGATTCACAGTGAGGTCTATGTCACCTAACTATTCTCTGATATCAGAGAAGTCTAAAGGTTGACCCCACGGGCAGTTTGGTCGCCTAAGACTTGCTAAGGCACTATGTGTTTTGATAAGAGATTGATGAACGATCTCTTGGAGATCACCACCTGTAGGATTAGGGGTTGCTGGCTCAACTGTGATCTGTGGATCTTCGGTTGAAGTAGTTGTTGTTTGAGGGGGGATATTATTTTGTGAATGGCTTCTAGTCACTATAGGTGTGCGATTAGGTGGGGGAGGAGTCTTACGACTGCCTCATGCCATTAATTAAGTTCTGGCCCTCCTTTTAGCGCCATTTTTTGACGGGCAAAAATGACCATTCATCAACTGGGAGAGTGGAACCGGTCCGGGGTTGTCTAAATAACCCAAGTTGTTTGGAATGGACCACCCTGACAAGTTTAACGGCTCCATTGGCCACTCTAAGGTATTTTAAGAAAACCGAAGAGAGAATTGATCTGAGCTAAGTAATCTAAACAAACTAACACTAAATAAAACTAATAAAACAAACTAACTACAAGTACAAGAAACTAACACACTGATCTAATTGAAACAACTACTAACTAAACTAAATATAACTATTCTAACTATTATATACAATCTACTAATTACTATTATAATAACTCAAATCAACTATCTAATTATCAGTTGCGATATTCCTTATTTACAAATATACACTATAAATAGCCTACATATTTAATTAAAACCTACAAAACTTATATGTTTTCTGCCCTAAGACAGCCAAGGATCTCTTTTTGAATTTTATATTTTATGAACAAGAAATAAATATTATTGAAATTAAACAATCTAATATATTTACTGAAATTAAACAATGTAATATAAATCTAATTAAGATTATATCTAAATTAAACTACTTAATGAAAACAGTAAACAACAGACTAATTGACCTGGAAACGCTCCAAGTCTGCCCTGTGTATGATAACTTCTAAGCTAGTCGGAGGAGAAAACTCGCACCGGTTGGTCCGTAAGATTTTCGTAAACGATTGGCTATGCTTCTTCTTGAAGTATTTTACAGGACAAACAAGACATAAAAGAAAATCATAACAATCTTTTGATTATAAATTCCTGCAATAAGGGAAACCTGTTATGAAAGGACTTATATATAACAATTCAATCTATGAAGAAGATAAACCTGTCATTCACATACTGAATTAACAATTGTTATGTCTATTATCTATTTAGAAGAGACAAGATATGGATAACAATGATCAAGATCAAAATTATATCATTTGCACATGATTTAGATAGCTAAAGTAGTCATAAACCATAAACAAAGTGATATACAAAACATGAAACAAAATGTTGATAAATTGAGAAGCTAAAGCTGTGACAAAACATCAATTCTGCTTGAGTCTGTATTAGAACTCCATATCCTTGTTCTCCCACGAATGAGGATGATCATTATTACAAAAATCATAAGTATATATAGGTTTCTCCATAGGGTAAAACATCCCTGTGGATGTGGATAATTATCAAACAGTTTTACATAATCTGGGAGATATCCCAAAATCTCCTAAACTAAGCAAATAAAATGCAAGTGAAATCTTTGAAACATCCCCTAACTGCTCAAAAACTCAATTGAAAATTTGAATTTACCTACAATAGGACACAAATATCAAATTAGAAAGATATTTCATTGAGAAAACAATAAAAAGTTAATTCCACAGACTTAGCTACAGAATCATCTGATTCTGTAGCTAGTCAAAAATAGTATGCAGGACCAGATAGCAATCAAATGAAATCAAATCCAATCATCTTTTAATAATCATTAAAAAACGAATTACTAATGATTCAATTGAAATTATTATTCAAATTAAACAATATCAAAATGAATGCAATCGAAACAGAGTAAAGAATGCTCTGTTTTTAGTTACCATAAAACATGGTCAAACCTTGACAGGCCTGTTTCGTATCAAACGAAATTAAGCAGTGAATCAATTCATATGAGATACGATGTAATCGTAATCAATACAACCATAATCGAACCGAATCGTAATCATATAAGATATGATATGCCACAACATAATTATAATCGATACCATTGAACACAAAATATATTTGTTACAGCTATAACAATATACATAAAGTTCATGTTGTTTCAATCAATAGTAAAGATAGGCAGGCTGTAGTGATTATGCATAAGATTCATTCTGTTGTAATCAAATACCAACATGGGAAGGTTGTTACGGTATAGTCAAAATGAAACATGCGTAACAACATCGACCAAAATCGCCATAGATTTCTATTGCTGGGTGTTACATTGTCAAGATCCAACAACAGCAGTGATAACCATAAGCTGGGCAACAATCAAATAAAATCAGGTTTGAGTCAAATATAGAACATCTCATCATCCTGGGCATGATCATTTCTATTTTACAAATCCATTCGTAACTGAATATCCATTGTCATTCTAATTCAAAAGAGAACAGGGTTGATTGGCCACAAAGAATTGACTGGTTGGGACTTGCATGACTGTTACGATTTGTATCACTTCAGGATATAAAACAAAACCCTTTTCAAACATAATCCAAACCGTATCCAAGCTGGTCAAAGTCATATTCAAATAAAACTGTCAAAGATAACCATTGTTACATATCATGTGTATCATAACCTATTCGGATCGCAACATAGATCATGTTCCAAAATTGAGATGTGAAATAGTTCATGTCTATAATAGATACAGTGCCTTTAATTAGCAACAGAGCATTCAATTGAAACCAAATCAAACAAAAAAACATATCATGATCAATCGAATCAAAACCAAATCCAATTAAAACTTTAATGATAACAAAATTTGATTTATCAAAACAAAATTATATACAATAGTGCATGCTTGTGTGATAGAGCAGGTCAAAGATGTACATAGAGTTTATGAATATGTCATATAAATGGGTGAAATTCATACTAGCGAGGTTGCTCAGGCTATGCCAGTTTCGAATTGATGATTGCTATAGTTGACTCAACATTCTTAAACATAATTGAACCTATTGTTCACTGTTTCTTGTCAGTGGGTTGCAGCTTCGCATTATGATTGGTGTGTTTTGCCACTTGATCCTCCAGAGCATGAATTCTGGATTGCAACATCGACACATCTAGGTAGTATCTTTCCAACCATAAGCCACACTGATCGCATGGTGGAATAACTGGTTGAGCAGGAGAGGGTTTCAACGAGTCACCGAGGGTTCCACGAGGCATTTCAATTCCAGGAAAATTGGGATCATCCCACAAACAAGGTGGTAAGTTTTTGACAAAGTCGTATGAAGGTTTGTCACACAGACCTTCTGAGTAGGGATACTCATTTGCGAGGAAACGTTCAATCTCCGAGTCGGAATCTTCGCTGACCATGATAGGCTCAGGATTAATACAAATTTTGGGTTTATTTCTTTCCATGTGAGAAATTAATCGAGCGTTTTTCTTGCCTTTAGAATTCACTCCAGCTTTAGCTTTAGGCTTTTTGGCTACGGGTTTAGCAATTTCGACCTGTTTAGTCACAGACATGGGCAAGTTCATAGGTGAGTCGGGTAGAGGTTTGGGTAGCAAAATGTTGTAAGGCATAGGGGGAATAGGCTTGCTTTCGCTCACCACAGGTTTATCAACCTGTGGTGGGCTCGAGTCCTCAAAGCCATTCCAACTGAGAAAATCACTCCAACAGTCACGACGTAACCCCAACTCATAAACCATAAGAATTTTAATTAACCCATAATGGAAGAGGCTGGTATCGGCCTGGTTTCATTTGTACCTTTTAGCCATCTTAAACAGACTCCTATGCAGGTAGTGAGGCATATTAAGCTCGTAGACTATAAAAACCATCAATAGACAAAGGTGATACAAGAAAACGAACCTGTACCTGCCCTCGCAAGTAATGAATTGCTTGGTTATCATTAGCAGGTCATGCCATCATTGTTTTAACATATTTGTAGGAAAACCTTTGTCGCAGGAGTTCACCATTCGAGATTGGAAGAGCAATGTCCACGGGGCATCTTCCACTTTTCAATTTTTTGACCACTTCTGTCCCATAGCAGGCAGACTGGTAGTCGAGCTAAGAAATTTTTCATCAATTTTCAGTTGCACATCCCCAATCTTGGCTCGGTAGCCATCGAAGGTTAATGCAAAATGTTGAGCCATGCTAGGGTTATAACCATCGAATCTTCTTATGAACGGAAGCCATATGAATTTCTCCAGGTCGCTATAAGCGCCATCAAACATGAGCAATGCTTGGCAACCATTGGGCTCAACCCTTATGACTGGAGCCATGGCCTATGTGCATAGTAGGGTTTGAATTGCACAATACAATACACAAGGTTGAAAATCGTTACGGCTAATAGCTACAGCACTCAAAGGGGAATGGATTAATTGTATGCGTGTGAAGGTGGTGGGATTACCACCACCATGCAGGATAATAATGGCACAGTACAGTGTTGTTCCATCCACCATAATATCGTTTAAACCATATGAATCGGCCAACCCGACAATTTGGGCAGTGGATCATTGTATCAACTTGCCATTATATTATAACAATGCGTCATTGCATAACTTAAAACCATTCAATCAAAACCCAAAGTTAACCAACGCACCATTGCATAATTTCAAGCTATTCCCATCAAACTCATAATATTATCAATGCGCTTGTTGCATAGTCAAATGTTTTGATTCGAAGTTTTTAAAACATTATAACAAAAGATCTTATAAAATCGATAAGTAAAGAGTTCATAACAATAAGGATCATATCATATAAAACCAAAATCATTCATGACCCTTATAGAATCAAATGTAACCAATAAATTTGCATGCTCAATGGCTTATTAATCAAATAAAATCAAAATGCGCAATCAAAGTAAGAGTATATAAATGGACATAGTTTAAAAAAAAAAAAATCACTCCATCCACTTAATAACAAACCAAAGGTAAGTGCCTTTCAGAATATCAATAAAAGACTATGAGAGTCCAAATAACGATGGAGGATTTTTCATGCTTTCAGTCGTGAAAACTAAATCGAAACCAATTTGCAAATGTCGCATGAAATAAAAATGTCTTCTGTTTGCAAAATGCGACAAAAATTTGAAGTTCAAGAGACATAGGTGTAGGCATCTTTTAGGGCAATTGAAAAAACTGAATTGGCTGCCAACACCTTCCATTTTAGTCATGTCTCGGGGACTATCGATGGGCCAATTATATCAACTATACTATTAGTTTGATCCTTGTATTACTTGTTATCTTTTTCCTCATCACTTTTGTCTTGTTCTTCCCCATCTTTTTATTTCCATATCTTTTGTGCTGGGATCTTCGAATCCTCTTCCCAGTAATTGAATATGAAGCTCGCATCCTCTGTGTTCAACCTGTAACTAGTTTGAAACCATTGGCACACTCAAAATTCTTCTTGGCCTATGCATACATATGGTTCATATTGACTCTAAATTGTGTGATATCCTTGTATTCTTATATTGTTTTTGTTAATATGCATAGTGTGTTTGCATACCTTGTAGCCAAATTGTTTCTACCTGATGTGCACATGCATTGGTAAAACCCTAGTTCTTGTCACCCAACCAACACAATCTAGATTAATAACCATGTGTAATGGAATTTCGTGCTCGTTTCACCGGCTTTAGTGAAATCCTGTAAGAATAGATTCAATAGGAAGGTGACCCAGTTCATTTGGACCCTGTCCACACACTTCTCTGTGAATGCAATAACTGCAGGTGGCACCTCATCTTTGTGATTTTTTGCAGCAGGTTGCAGAATAGTACCTGCATCGCAAACCTTACATTTTTTTCGTTGATGCTTTTAACATCTAGACCCTTCTTTCCTATAAATGTATGGAATTTTTCTTTCATCAACTCAGAGAGGGATTTCTCTCCTACCTTGTTGAAAAATAGGCATGGATCCTTGCCATATTTTGGTAGACCTGTAATATGAACAATTATCAAAGAGTCAATTGATACTGGGGGATCGAGCCAATATGTGCCCCCATGAGAACAACTTAGTAACACCTTCACACATGCATTACTTTCCATACTCCACCCTAAATGTGGAATATTCATCAAGTTTAGTATTCGTTCCTTCTCCAACCCTGACGCCCCCTCATATGGATCTAGTAGGATTGCTCATGTGCTTGGGACACTCCTAGTGCAAAAGTATTTCTCCTTGGCCAACTCAGGGAATTTATGTGCATCAATGATATCATGGTCCATAAAATTTAGGTTGGAAATCTTCCCTATCATTTCCCCTTCACTACTTACCCCCATTGGAACTAGTGTTATCGACAGAGGGTACTTCCCATTGGATGGTACCTATCTTGGTGGCGCGTCATCTATCCTCAATGATAGATGGTCTCTATGGAAATTCTCATGTGGCCTTGGAGTCGAAGCTCTGACTACTTCCTCTACCTCTGGTGTTTTCTCTGGTCGTATTTCTTGTTTTCTCACTGTTGCAAATGGTGCTCCAACTTTGGGTGGTGCCATTCAAATTCTGTGATGGATTCTTGTACTAGATCTGCATATTTTCATGGGTATCTATAGCTCATCTCTAGTAATCTCAAATTTTATCTTGTTCTCTCTATTTTCTTCTACTTGCAAAAAATAATGTTATGACCCAAGGGGGGAATATATATGGATAAATGTATATGACATGACCATAAGGGGGGAATATATGGGCCTAAATGTACATGTAATGTGTAATTTCATATGTAATAGGGTCGACCAAGTGATAATGGGGACTCATGTGCAAGTGTGAATAACTATATATAAGAGATCAAGTATTCATTATTGACATGTAAATTGTGAAGTATGAATTGTTGTTGGCATAGGGGTAGAACTAGGGTTCAATGCTTAACAACGCACCAACAAAACCCTGACTACCAGCCCTTTCGGCAACACCTACGAAGCAGGTGAAGTCTCACCTAAGTTAGAAGCAAGGGGGGTTACAAGACACATGTTTCTGTAAACAGGCCAGGACATAGATCTGTGATAACAACACTTTGTAGGGTATTTTGTTAACGCTTAGGAAGTGACATACATTAGTTTATTCACCTTATAGATCTAGTGCAGTAACAACAAATACTAAGCACTTCAACCACTTAGCACTTAACACTCTGAATCATATCTAGCATTCTATCATAAGCAAAGTATTTAAGAAACACATAGATATTCATTACACATCTAATCTAAGCACTAAGAAAAACATATTAGATATAATATTTCACAAAGCCAACCATAGGACATTAGATGTATGTGGTTCACCCTAGTGTGGGGCTATGTCCACCAACCACTTCACCTCTTTATTATTCATCTGAATCTTACATTCATTTTCTCCTGTGCACTAAGACACACAGTCAAACTTCACACCGGACAGGTGATTTGTGCACTGAGAACTATATCCTCCTTCCAAAACTAGGTCAAGGCATAGAGCCTTAACACACATACATTCCCTTGCAGAAAGCAAATCGAAATACTTTGCACTTAGCCCCCAAAACCACTTCTAATTCTACCATACATTCGTCTTTATTTATACTTTTACAAACCCTTACAATAAGGAAAAACATGGGGAGAACCCATGGGCCAACATCACATAAACCCATTACAAAAACCCTAGAGGACCCCTTACTGGGTCCACATAGCCCACAAAGTAAGTGAGATTTGCGATCTCAACTCAGCATGGGCACTCCATCTTCAACCATCGTGTTGAAGTCCAAAAGTGGGCCAACTCCAACCAATTTTTTCTCAAAACTTGGTCGAGGGCCAACAATGGTCTTTGGTTAATTAGAGGGGGTTACCCTATTCTTGAAGGAGTTATTGTGTAACTTATCTATATTGGAGTTGTGCTCCATGTTGAAATTTTATACATGGTGTGTACTTCTATTATTTTATGATATTTTGAGTATTTGGATCATAACATTTGGTATCAGAGCTCAAGGTCTTGGGGTTTCACTGCTACATCCGAGACATCTTGGAATTTTAGCTATAAATATTTTTCTACGATGTTTCAGAAGGAATTGCTTGGATGATATTTAGTAGATGGATCAAGGTACTTGGGTTTCAATTTTTCACTCTTGAAGCCTTATACTTTCAGAGATACAGACTATGTGAGATAGGTTTATGGAATCATCTTGAATTTAGTCATCACAAAATTTTCACTATAAAATATTTTATGTAACGTTTTAGACCTTGAAATCTAGAGGATATTCATAGAAATTATCAAGGTAGGTGTGATAAAAACTTCATCTTCTAGGTCATCCTAATTTTGTAGATACACCCTGTGATAGACCAACCTGACAATATGTGTGATAGATGATCTGGTCCTGCATTCATCTTCCTTAGTTTCACTACAAACTCAAATCCATAGTCCTGAAATAATAATAGCCACCTGCATATTCTCCTCCCCAACACTGGCTTGTTGACTAAATATTTTAATGCATAATGGTCTATATACATATTAAAGTGAGACCCCAATAAGTAATTCCTAAATTTCTGTAGTGCATAGACTATTTCCAATCCTTCTCTTTCTATGGTCATATATTTCTTCTCTTCTACAGACAACTTCCTACTTGCAAAAGAAATTGGTTGGTCTATGTCTCCCTCCCATGGTTGGGATATTATTGTGCCCAACACTATGGAGGAGGCATCCACATGTACATGGAAATCCTTGTTCCAATCTAGAAAAATTGAAATTAGCATGGTCACAAGTTTCTTCTTTAAGGTGTCCAACCCCTTCTGAGAGTCCTCGTTCCATTGAAACTTTTCCTTCTTCTTCAATAACGTTTCCATCGATGTCATGATCTACACATACCCTTTGATTAATTTCCTATTATAACCTGTATGACCCATAATTTCCCTCAACTGTTTCACTGATGTAGGTGGTTCTAACTCCATAATAACCGCAATCTTGGCTAAATATACTAATAGTCCATTTTTTCACACTACATGTTCTAACATCCAAACAATTTAAAAAAAATACACTTCTTCAAGTTCAACAAAATCTGACACTATTTGCATTGATCCAACATTAGCATGAGGAATTATATATGATCCTTCAGTAGACTGAAAACAGTCCAATCATCCATGTATACTTCAAGGAACGTATGGATAAATTCCTTGAACGCCACAACCACTAATCTACAAAACACCATAGGGGACTTCTTCAATCCGAATGGCATTACTGTATACTGATAACTTCCCCACTCAGTCACAAAAGTGGTCTTGTATTGATTCTCTTGTGCAATTCTTATCTAATGGTACCACAAGAATCCATTTGTGAAACAATAAGTTTCTTTTCCTCCTAAGTTCTCTAGTACCTCATCCGTGAATGGTGTTGGGAATGTGTCATGTAAGTACACACCATTCAACTTCCTTAGATCCACACAGATCCTAATTCCTCCTAGATTCTTTTCTTACACCACCATTGGGACGATTCGCTTAGATTATTCTATCGATTCGATAATTCCTACATACAACTTCCTATCTATTTCAACCTTCACTTTCTCCTTATACTTTAGATTTAACTTGTAAGGCCTCTGTCACATTGACTTAGCTCATGGTCTTAGTGGGATCTTCATTTATCCTAAGTCTCTTGCTATTCCATTCATATCTGAAAATTTCATTGGGAATAAGTCCTGATATTCTCACTGTAAGTCTGCAATCTTCTCAACTGTCTGAACACTCCAATAATCCCCTATCTATGCAAACTTGGGGTTCTCTATTGTCCCAATGTTTACCTTCCACGTATTTATAGGTTGTGTATATATGGTGGATTCAATCTCTGGCCCTTCTATTTATCTTTCTCCTTATGTCTTAGGTACTTGTACATTTCTAGGATCCTCTTCATCATGGCCTTCCTTGGCTGCATTGTAGCATTCCAATAGCTCATGGAAAATTGCAGACACTGTGTGTGTGCTACACACTAGAACCACCTCCACCATCCCTTCCTATGAAAATATCTTTGTTCAAATATATTGTAGCATTTCATCTATTTATAGAGATTCATGTTTGAAAGTAAATGTCATTTTGAACCTCTGGACCGACTCTTCCCATCTTCCTGTCTCCCTGTGCATTTCTAATTCCAAATACCAGTTCTTTGGAATTGTGTCCAATGTGTGTATAAATATGTGTGTCCTTTATGTTTTCGGTACCAAACTCCATAAATCCTTTCATTCTTAAACATGATCCAATGGATTACTCTCTCTTGTGTATTTATGCAAAATCTTTTTGTCCTCGGTGCCAAACCTTATTTTCATTATTTTCTTGCACTCTGACGAGTATTTTATTCCCTCTCTGTGTGAAACCCACCATATGGTTAGAGTCACATTCAAGACAACATCTAGTTCCAACAACCTTTGTTGTTTGGGTAACTGCAACTCAAATTCCTTTTAAACATGCTTATATCAGTTAATCCATCACTCCTTGGTGGATTGCATAGTTTTGTTCCAATCCAGTGCAAGGATCAGGTTATATGTAAAACCCCAAGAGCAAGTCCCAATTATAAATGTGAATGTGAATATGTTTTATAGGCTGTTGAGCCAGGTTATTATAGGCCATAAGGATTATGTGATTATTAGGTTAGAGAGCCTATATGTTAAAGGTCAATGAGCCTATTTTTGTATATGTAAACACTCATATCATTGATAAAATACATCATTGCATGTATATCAACCATGATAAATGAGTATGGGGGACTAAACTCCACTAGGAAGGGAAAGGAGGGGACAAGAGCCTAGGAAAGGGGCTAAGCTAGAGGGCTTATCGCCAAGGGAATATTATAATATTATTCCTAAAAGACTAAGGTTTGGAAGTAACTCATGTTATACTAAGTTCCTTTGGGAAAGGAATGAATTACAAGTAGAACTCATGAGTCTTCATGATAACAAGTGTTCGGTAGGGGACATGCAAATATATTTGGAAAATATCTTCATTCTTGGGGGGGATTCTTCCATTCACCATTCTTCCCATTCACACATTCATCCATTCTCTCCATCACTCGATCTCTCTCTCTGCATGCACACCTTGAGAAGTAACCCGCACTTCCTATTAAGGGAAGCACCCTATACCTTGCCCAAAGGTCGTTGCTACCATCATGTGTACGTTACCCTAAATTATGTTTCTTCCATCAACATTCCTTTCCTGAATGTGGTTGCTGCCATTCCCTATTCCATACTCGAATTATTTTGATGCTTGCACTTGTACCTAGTTGAATTAAGAGTTGGATTGAAGAAGCAGGTTGTCAAGCCCATGGGATTGAAGAGGCAAGTTTTTAGGCCCGTGGACTGAAAAGGTGGGTTGTCAGGCCCATGAGAAACTCTCTTCAGGTGAGAGAATTGTTGCGAATTGATTTCTTATGGAGCCCAACTATAGCTACAGTGCTATGAGACTTCATGTCCGACTTGTTGTTGAAGCCATGGAAGGGAAGTGGGGTAGCCAAAGGATTGTTGAGTAGAGAAGGGGCACACTTCCTAGGGTGGGACATGCATGTGGGGAATGAGAGGTTGTAGGATGTTAGTTTGAGTTGGCACCTAGATGAAATCTTTCTTGTTGTATGTGTAGCATCAGCCTGGTTAGAAACCCCTTTACCCAGATGGAGTTTAGTCCCAGCTCAGGGGTGATCCACTACTAAGAGTTCTGAGTAGTGTGGTATAAGGTTGGGAGGATTACGGAAAGTCTACACATAGTTGGTGGTATTATATCAAAGATAAGTATTAATTGTGTGTTAATTTACATGTTGTGTATTTATACATGTGTTTATGTTGATGGGTTTTTCCTGTGTATGCTACATGTATAATTTTATTGTTATTTCCGCATGATTTTGGTCATTTTCCCATAGTAATTGTATATGTTTATAAGTGCGTATTACAATACATAATTTTTCTGTAGCATATCCCAACAAAAGGCTGGGGATATTTCAATCTGGTTTCATAGCTTAGTAAGAGTGTTTTATGGAGTAGCATTGGCCCGACCTGGGTGGATGGGTAAGTTACAATATGGTATTAGATCTTTGATTTTCAACACCGAGCCTATATGGGTCGTGTAAGTGGAAATTGTAGTGAAATTTCAGAGAGAATTTAAGTTGAAGGGTGCTAGGAGGGCTCTGAGAGCACACCTCTACTATGTTCATAAGATTAGGAGGTGTATTAGTTTGAGAAATCCAACAGAGGAAAGAAACAAGAACAACCGTTGACTTGGGCCACGCACTAGTACATATTGTAAAAATTCTGACGTTTTATTTGCGGCGTTATGGAAAAAATTGTCCATATTGTCGCAAAATAGAGGAAATTTATAAATAAAAAAAGTCATGTTGCCCGATAACATCGGTCTTTCCACATTGACGTCTCTCTTGCCACGTTAACATCGGTCTTTCCATTTTAACGTCGCTCTTGCCACATTTTCCACTGGAACGTCTCTCTTGCCACGTTTTCCACTGGAACGTCTCTCTTGCCACATTTTTGAAGATGTATGTCACAATTGCGACGTTTTGGAAACTAGGTTTTCCCCTCCAATGGTCACCTTAGTATGTTCACTAAGTCAAAATACCAACGGTCACTTAGGAATTTTTTACGTCGGAATTGCGACGTTACAAAATCTATAAATACGTTTCATTTGATGGATGTTGTGACAAGTTTGCTATAATAACGACGCTTCAAAAAGGGTTTGCGGGTCTTCTCGGGGTTGCGGGTCTTCTTGGGATTTTGTGTTAAGATATTAGTGATTAACTATGGTTGAGGGATTAAGGGTTTATGTAAGGGTTTAGGGTTTATGTAATCTACACTTAATAGCAAAACACAAAAAAGAGAGATGTAATGTGAATATGAATGTTATGGCCAGTCCCAAGGGATTATGGCAACAACGCTGTAAAATATATGCAAGGCAATATAATATAACATAATATTATATTGCAACTGACCGATCAATATAAAATATATGCAGGGTAAATACCTCCCACATCTACCATAATATTAACAGAAATAAAGACTTTAAAATACTCTTGGTTTCCTCTCCTCCTAACATAGTTTTATGTGGAAAAATAGTATTAGGTTTATACTTCTCCACTACCCTCTTGAGTGTTTTTCTTGGTGGTAGATCCAAAGCCACAAATGTTGAGAGAAATAAAAATAATTTTTTACCACTTAGAGAGGCCTTCCCTACTCCAAGGGCCCAATGATTGTTGATTTTTTACCTTCTCAAATTTCTTATTAGCTTTCTACTAGGCTAGGGTGAGGAAGGACCTCCTTCCTTGAGTTGATTTAGTTGAAGAATGTGTTGGGACAACTTCCAACACCTCCTCAATTACAACTTGACCTCCTTCATGATTCATCACCATTTATATGAA